>PQXI01000102.1:0-138454 GCA_004786145.1 Botrytis paeoniae
ATGGATCTAAGTAAATATTCTTCGATCCCATAGATCCTCTAGATCCATCACGTGACCATTTGGCCATGTGACGCGGTATGTTGGATACCGTCGTAACAATAACCTCAAAACCGTACTAAGCCTCTTTTATCCAGATTATTGCTTGAAAATAGCAATAAAGAAATTCAGAGTCTAAATTCAATTTCAGATAATGATTTCATACTTCAATGAAATATAGATTCATCTTTGATTCGATAGGAAACACCACAAAAAGTAAATGATCTATAAAAATATATATTAATATTGAAATCTAAAAAAGAAACAGACTTATACACTTGTCGATTACTCTTTCGAAAGATTCAAAAAGTATTTAATACTAAGGACTATGAAATTATAAAGTCTAAGCATCGAATAAAGGAATTAGAATACAAATTAGAATGTATTATACCTAAAAAAAAAGAGGAAGGTTAACACTAGCCTAAATTCGAAGTTTTCTGGGATTAAGGCTATATATTAGGCTCAAATCGAAGCTGGTGATCGTGAAATTGATAGGGTGGACTCCAATAGTATATATGAAACTGATGCTATAGAAGATTGTATTGTAGTTGGATAGTTGTTGAATTATTGAAGTTTAAAAATTGTATATAAATATTTTATGAGGTGGCCGAAAAGTGGGGTACTGAACTTACACTAGAACCAGATTTAGCGCCTTGTTCAACTACGATGACCAAGACGCTGGTATCAGAGCATTAGAGCTCCTACTAAGTTGGAACTATTGGTGCAAATATAAAATCCGTTAGATCACGATCAAGAGCTACAGGAGAAAAGCATGACTATTCATCATAATATTGTGCAAGGCACGAAAGGATAGCGTGGCCATGGCGTGCATTACTGTTGAACTCACTATTGTCGATGTCAACATGATGAAATGCATTGAAATTTGGGCATATAGTAAGCATTATCAAATTGGTGTTATTTGAGTTGAGCCAAGACACAACCAAGAAATCTGTTGCCATGGATATTCGCGAAGAGTCTAAATTACTTGAACAAATACACGTTTAGCGCGTCTTATAATCCATGGACTATTTGTTGCAACAAATTCAAAAGCACGGTGTTCTTGAGTAATCCAGAGTTTTCACAAGACTGAACTACATTTAGACGACAAGAAGCTTGGAATTGTTGAATCCAGCTAAGAGATCGAAGTAATCTTAAGTGGTGGATTAGACGTGAATCTTGTACTTCTTTCGAATATCGAGAGCTTATATCAAGTCTATCAGTCCTGAACAAAGGGCCGTACACTAGAATCAAACTTTTATATGGCTGTTAATTCTACAGTAGTCCAGGTCCACTCCACTAAATCTGGATTTGACTATAATTTGACAACCCAACTGAGATCATCATCTCATATCACCTCAATCATGTAGATCTTTCAATCAGATTAATTGTTCTTGGAAGTCGAGAAAGTTTATAAATATGCCATAAAGGGTAGAAACTGCAGCAAGCTAAAGTTGAGAGGCGTTGGTATATGGAGGAGCCAGGACTATATAACCAACGTCATACTAGCCCAAATGAGTAAAAAATCCGAAACGAAAAGCGTCCAAGATTGCAATAAACATTTACTCGCCTAGAAAAGAGCCAAGCGAATATATCACCTAATTGCTATTCGGCCGTGACTACTGAGAATCTGTAGCGAACATAGCAAAGTGCTATAAACCCTACAATGGTCTGGAATCCTTGGCATTGCGATGGTCAGGGGGGTGATTGAATGAGGAGTAAATTATCAACAAACATTAAAGAGAGCAGAAAGAGTAGACGAATATTACCTGCTTTTGTCTTAGATTAGACATCATGCAATAACTCCAGTAGTTGATAAGTAGATTGCGCTTGTGACAAGACATGCTGACACAACATACTGATACAAAAGACCTGGAAAATGAGATTTGAGAATACTTTGATGTTCTCTAGCCCTCTAGAATAGAAGTATTGCGGGGTTAATTATCTAAGCAGTCACTTCGTGGCCAGTTCAATCATATATTTCGTCCTTCCAACAGTAGAATAGTAGATTCACCACAAATATATCATAACCGATGGAACTTTGACTGGATACCCTCAGACTGTTTAGCTATGTTGTAGGGATTAGTCTAGTCGCTTAATTTATTGCCATCTTATCTGGTTCAGACCATGAACCCCATGCTGATGGTAGATCTGGGTTCATTTGAATCAAATTCCAACAACACTAGATGTGGAGTCAAGTATAGAACAAGCTCATGCGCCTTGAAGGGCTATCCCGTCAGACTGTCTCAGAGTCGTAGCAATGATACCTGACGCTGGTTAGAAACCAAGAGCTATTCTCATCCCACCAACATGTTTTCTTCGGAGCATCTCCTTTGCTAGTTATGAATAGATCAAACATGATATGAAAGTCTTATCGCATATTTCGCGATAATATCTAAATATAATCAACCACACACAACAGAGAAGAACCCTTCCCTGCGGCACAGCACTGGCTGCAGCTGTCATCGCAACTGAAATGTTGTCTTTGTCTTGGGGTCAAAATTTGTGTCATCTGGATCATGCGAGTCTTAATCATATGAACTGCAAATACGTAGATGCTGTTTTTATGTATTTTTAAATTGACCAATCTTAGAGAGACTTTCCTCCTACAGGTGCCGTTCCACTTAGGCTGTGGATCTAATTATCCTTTTATTGTGCAATTCACTTGATTCAATACAAAATCGACATGGATTCCACACTTGTGGCCACAGACTTCGAGAAATTGAGGATGGTATATTGAGTTGGCTATAGATGGAAAGCACACAGAAGCATGTTTCTTTTAGCGCCTTCGCTTTGCGGCCTGGAGGTCTTCATAGCGGTCGATATGTTCCCACGATTGATATAGGGCCCAGGAAGGATCACTTCTTTATTCCGTGCGGGTACGTGCTGAGAATAGTACACTGTACAGATCTGGAGATGACGTGCATTAGCAGTTCATGGGAATTATTAAAGGTTTGCACTCAAACGTCACACATGGCGGTTATGATACATTTTGGGTGGTTGGCGTTGGATTGTAGTGGGAGCGGGGGTCCAAACACGTGCATATCTCGTAACGCTTAGGAATGATGCTGGCGTTTCTGATAATAGACAAATGGTGATGAGAGATGCGCAATGATTTGTTACTTACTTGGTAATTATTGATTTTGCTTGATTAAATATATTAAAATTTGCTCAATACAGAAGGTTGGCTTGACCTTGAGAATATAGCGACATTAAGCTAAAATGGGAATTTTGGCCATGGATAAGTAGTTGTAACCAATAAAGGATGATGGGATTTGATTCCTCCACAATCCAACGGTCACACCGACCAGAAAGTTTGAATCGGTATTCCCGAATTAACGTACATGACTCAATGCCCTCCAATTGTGATTTATTTATCTCATATCTGGTAGGGATGGTAAGAGGTATCAGTAGAGATTAATAATGAGCTCACTGGGCTTGAATTGTGTCACTGAAATGGTACACCATCAAATGAATATCATTCGATCAGTTACATCCGGCTGCTTCTTCATTGCCAACCATTCTGTTATCGTCTTGTAGAGTCGTAGGTTTGTCATATCTCAACTTTGGTGGACCCGAGTGTCTAAGTTTGACGGGAAGGAATGAGGCTGGGATGCGGGACTCCGGTTGGTGTCTTCGTACATCGTCATTATTTGAATCGACCAGGAAGAGAAGGAATAGCAGGACTACACGGCCGGTCCTGTGAGAGACGGGGTAGACAGGAATGTCAGGACAGGACTTTCAATAGCTGAGATAGCTGAGGATGGAAACCAAGATCAACAATGCTGTACATCTCATGATCATGACAATCGCTTTCACTCCTGCAACCTAAGACGATGGCGAATTATCTCCGCTTTGTACTCTATAGTCAGGGTACAGTATCAGGGTAACCTCGAGAATTGAAGAAAGCTGCAGTAAGACGGCGAATTCTACCTACGCCTTACACACCATTTTCTTCTTCCACTCAAATATTTTTATTTCCTCCACATCTGACCACCATCTGACGTGCGTCTTCCTTTCATTCTCACCTCTTGCGAATCGGCTATATTGTCGGCGTGCGTTCACTGGATGGTTGGTGAGGACTGCTTAGATTGGGGGGTTATGTATTGTAACCACACCTACAAAGGTGTGAGAGAGATTGCCTGTTTTTTTGCCTTGTCATCCATTTCCGTTACGTGGAGCCGAGATTAAAAAGACCTTAAGGTTGTACAGCGTTTCCTGTGGGGGTATGGGTTATTGAAGGGATTCAGATGGTGGTCAGAGTGCTATTACGGATACACAACGGCTTGCAACCAAAGACCACAGACCACATATTATTATTGTATGGAGTAATGAATGTTCAATCAATTGAATTTTACCTAGTATATCAAGCACATCAGATCCTAATCCTTCCTGCCTGAAATTAGCAGTTCGGGCGCTGGTGTAAATCAGGTAATATTACTTGTTGACAATATGAGATATTGGTACATCAAACTAATAATGAAGGAGATTTTGGTTTCGAGACAAGTTCACTCATTTATTTGCTGCGTTCGGGAGTTCCAAAGTTTGGAGTGGACATTGGCACTGGGTAGCGGTGAGTTTCAGGGGTTGACAAAGGTTAAACGGTGCCCAGCTAGTATTTTGCCAGGACCATCTGTTCGACATTGCAAGGAGATGGCTAATTGGTAATTATCACTATCACTAGGTATAACCTTCAATTTTGTTTTCTCGGACGAATACTGGCGGTGTTGGCGGTAAGAGAGAAGTTATTTTGAAGAGGCAGCTGTAGCCTATGTAGTCTTGTGCAATCATAACAGGAGGGCTTGGTTATATGGGTTTGATTGGGAGTGATTGTGTGTAGCATTTGTAGCAACTGTCAGTCTAGGTACAACCTGCCATATGAAGGATGTCGGGTCCTGTACGAAAGCTGACTGAGTAACTAGCTCAACCATTGGGTGAGATGGAGTCTCGGGGCGTTTGACTAAGGCGGATTTTCATCGGAAAGGCTTAATATGTACGAAGTAGCGATGATTTCAAACTTTCGATGAGTCTGTAGACAACCTTCATTGGTAGGCTATGATATCCATGCTCTGACTAGGTAATTCGGAGATGTCCAGCCTCTATTTTGGCATCTCGCCCTCCTTCGCCCAGTCACTACTGCCGGCTTTATCCATTCTTGTGCATAATTGAAGTATTCCGTAAGTGAGCAAGATGTGCAGCTTGTGCAAAGAGGCTGTGGGGAAAAATATGAGTCTGTCACCAAAATCGATGCCAATTAGATGAACCAATGAATTCGTGTGGATGAGATTCTGCCAACAAATGTGTATTATTGTGGATCATTTGTCAAGTCATTAATGAGTAGGCCTGTCTATCGAATATTAAGGTCAATTCACGATTTAAGGTATCAAATTTGGGGTCAATTCACTGTGGGTACGGTAGGTAGACTAACGTGTGTTCGCTTCACAGTTCTGTTCTTATATAAATTAAAAATTCTGTTTACAAACATCACCACCAACTTCCAAGTTATACAAACCTAGGAATATCAACGCCCCAGCGTTTCTCTTTTACTCATGAGCAAATCAATCCAATACGATCTTAACCACAAACATCAGTCATTTCCGTAGCTGCAGCCTCACTATCGTCGTTTCCACTTTATGCCGCTCAGATCACTCATTGGGTGATGTTTTACTGGGCTGGGCTCGTATGCGTGGCAAGGGCGCAGTAATGTTGCATGAATTGACGATTTTTAACTGGAGATCGTCAGGGATTGCGGCCGATGCTAATATTGAATAATTGAAGTCTTCACCAGCATGACCAGCAAAAAGAACCCAGACAGAAAGAATAGGAAGGAAAAGGGAGCAAGGGAGTATCTAAGTTTTGTTCCATGACCAAAGACTGAGGGTACCCCAATGGAACTTCGAAGCCCTATCGAACAATTAGATATAATTATAATCCTGGGTACGTGGCATAATGATTAGCTCTATATATTACTCGAAGAAGAAATCCATGGGTTGAACAGAATAATCCTTTACTTTTGGACGATGATTTACAGAATGACTACTGGTGTGGTTACTAGAAGGGGTCGCCTATTATCATTGTAGGTCGAAAACAAGATAGTGGCAGAATTATCATGTCCTAGAAAGTGTACATCGAGGTGTACATGCATTCAAACTAGTCATAAAAATAATAAGCCTTGAAAGATCACCCACGAGGCGATTTTGATGCAAGAGAAAGTGTCTCAGATCTTTTTTTTTTGGTGTTAGAAGTTAGAACAGCCTTGCTTTTAGTTCTCTCGGGCTCGCATTTCAATCTATTGTTACCTAATTAAGTTTAGACCATCTAAATTATTTTTAATTATCGAGATTGCAAGAAGTAAGCTAGTATTTTGAATATATACATACAATCGGTTCCTCCTCATTATGATCATCAAGATACTCATAATTGATTTCACTTCATTTCTTCAATATACTTGTCGTCGCTCAGCTCCTTCCTTTCCCAAGACGACATGCGTAATTACATATAAACCTAGCCATAACGCAAAGAAACCATTTGGAACCGGAAGTTGCGCCCCGGATCCCTTTTCCTTTACAACTGTTCATCTGTCCCAATTTTTGGTCCATTGGAGTAGGAGCCCATTGATATCCAGGTCGTTTCCTTTTTCCTTCTTCACTTTCTGCCATGTTGGATTATAATAGGGAGTTACCACCATGTTTCCCACCAAACAAAGTTGCTTTTCAAGGCAACCCTCATCACCAATATCCACCATCTCAGGTCAACCCTTATCATACACCATTCTCATCTCACCATACATATCCAACCCCACCTCCATCACCACTATCATTTGCGATGCCCCAGGATCATAGGATAGGTACAATACTTGGAGAAACCCTATTATTATCACGAGTGTTAGGCTCAGGAGCCTACGGAACTGTATATTATGCTCAGGATTTATCCACTGGAAAAGAGTATGCCGTAAAGGCGCTCAACAAAAGAAATGCCTATGGGCAGCCCTTGGACGCAAGACAACGACTTTATCAATCAAGAGAGATAGCCCTGCACTGGAGTGCTTCCGCGCATCCTAACATAGTCTCGATGTACAAGATTCTCGATGACCCGGACTGCACCTATGTTATCCTGGACTACTACCAAGAAGGAGATCTTTTTTCAAATATTACCGAGGGTGGTAGATATGTAGGTCATGATGCTCTAATCCGGAGCATCTTCCTCCAAATCTTGGATGCCACGGAACATTGCCACCGCCTTGGAATATACCATAGGGATCTCAAGCCTGAGAACATTCTGGTCGCCAATTCTGGTCATACCGTTTGCCTAGCAGACTTTGGATTGGCCACTCAGGAACCAACGTCTCGCGATCACGCATGCGGATCTACATTCTACATGTCTCCAGGTAGGCACTATTCATTCTACTTCCCAATCCCCCATCACCCTTCACATACTAACTGGTTCCACTGTCAGAGTGTCTAGAGCAATCATATAAGCCATACAGATGTGCCCCAAACGATGTCTGGTCTCTCGGAGTGATCTTAGTCAACCTTACCTTTGGAAGAAATCCTTGGAGACAAGCCTCATGGGATGATGCCACGTATAATGCTTTTCTCAAGAACCCAGATTTTCTGAAAACTATTTTGAACCCATCGGACGAGCTTAATCTCATTTTACAAATGATTTTTCAACAGGACCCGGATCTCCGTATCACAGTTCCAGAGCTGAGATTAAGAATACAACAATTGCCAGGTTTCTACGCTTCCTCTTCCCAAGGATCTGGTCGTACACCAACACCAATCGTCGGCAATTTAACCAATGACTCTGGGTACTCCACCTCGTCTCCGTGTGTCGCAAGTCCATTCCGATCCTCATCTTCGTCTCGCGACTCTGCTATTTATACCGACGATGGGTGTACCAGCACCCTCAATGGAGTCACTGATTCGACTCGGTCATTACGCAGTACCGGCAATTCTTTTCTAGATTCTAACAGCCGTGATCACGAGAATCACGATGTTCTTGCCCATGGGCATGTTTATTTTGATGGACTACCAACACCTTCAGGTTCTCGAGGGTCTTCTCAATCATCTTCGACTTATTCAAAAATCGGAGCACCTTTTTCACGCAAGTTTTGAACGGATTGGTTGTGCAATGCGCCGAATTCATTGGGAATTCTCTTTCTTAAAAAAGTCTCTTATTTTTCTTATTTTGACCTTAATTTTGGAATTCATTGTATAGTTTTTTTTCGACCGGGCTGCTTAAAGAGGTCAGGACCCGGTCATTGCATGATTAAAACGAAGAAATGTTGGAATTTTGACCTCGGGTCTTTGGTGCAGGAATCAACCAGGCGTTTAGGGCAGCAGGCAGGACAAGCATGGCTGCGGCAGCATGCCGATCTACTGGGAGTTATGGTGTTTTTTGTCATGATACATATTTTGGAGTTACAGGATTTTCTTTTAACCTATATGGTACTTTCGCTTTATACCCTTTGGGCGGAACATTCCAACGCATAGGATGGTAGAAGGATGGAATTTTCACGTTTGTCTGGCTAGACAAGCTTCCATGGCAATAAAATACGTTAAAGACCACTTGTAAATAAGCGGTCGGGGTTTAGGAATAAGACGGTGTTGGGAAAGAGGAATAGGTATAATGTACATGTACATCGAAACAGCATCCAATGCATCGGACGGAGTCATCGCTATACCAATATTTAGAATAGTACAGCAATCTTTGACAAACAAGATTTGTTGCTTGCATGTGTGATTCTAACATTGCATCTTGGAACTGTGCTCACTCGAAATAAAAACGGACATTCGATATTCTCGGCATTACTATCAGAAGTGGAAAATGCAACACTCTCAAATGCTTGTCTTGAGAGCCAGATTTACCCGTCCCGCCTACAAATTCACGAACCACAATAGAAATGACTATCACATACGAAAGAGACGGGAGAACATGCATGAGCCTAGATTAAGTGTCTGGGCATGGATATGCGGTGACTGGGATCACGATAGTGTGGTGATTCATTCCAAGCCACCGTTCGCCTTGATTCCTTCGAGGTGCACGCTTCTGCGCCCGGGAGGGTCAGATGATGCTTTGGTGGCTGACCAATAAGACACGAGTATTGTGTTTGTGGCGAGGACTATCACGTAAGTTTCACTTGGCCACTCACTGGCGTTTGCTGATCTGTCGACTATCCCCAAAATGCACGTGCTGTCAGTGCCCCCTTTCTCAGTGAAGCGAAGCCGCTAAATTCCCCGCATTCATCTGTGCTCTGCTACGAGTACGTAGTCCTAGCTATATTGAAAGATGCATTGTTCAGTTAAGTAGTGCTTAGATGTTATTGTAGCATATCTAACGCTTGTTAAAACTCCTTATCCGACCGTCTTGCATTAACATCATCGAACCGGACCTTCTGATGCATCGAGATCTTTTATTCCTGAAGTATGAAAGGAAAGCTAAAACAGGTACATGAGGATGGAAATAAGACGATACATTTAGAGTTAGGGAATAAGGAGCAAGATAAGATGATTATTAACTAGATATTCGCAGCGTGGACGATGACGCGAGACTGGTATCAGTGCACTAACTAACCATCAGTTGTTGTAGCCGGACTACGACTAATCAGATGTATATTAACATGAAGTCTTGTCAGTGAATACTGTTTATCGGACTCAAAAATTGAACGCAATCTCTCGTGCGCTGAAGACCAAGATCTAAAGAGATAATTATGTTTAATGCCAAGCCTCTCCAAGCAACTAGTGTTTTGAGTCACGTGATTTGTCACAATCTTGTTGCATATCGTGAATTGGATACCGTGAATGTCATGAATGTCTCTCGGCTTTACAAAAGACATAAACATAAAAAGTTAATAAATGCCGCCTGTCAGTGTGACACCAATCTGAGTCTGGATTCTTCTGTCGATCATTCTTCTAACAGTATTGAGAAATGATATTCTCATTGTGACCAAAATTGATAAGCGAGGAGCGATAACGATATGATTGGATCGTATGACCGAGCCAGCTCTGGAAGTTTGGAGCTAGCTACTTCTCGTTCTTGGGAATTTGCTAGTTCCTTGGGGTTCATGTCCGTCATTCTGCGACGCCACATCCCGGATGAATGGCTGATACAACCTTAATCCACAACTCATCAACAATCAACTTGATGGTAATATATAATTAAACCCTTCTATATTTGGTTTCATCAATGTGTTCCAACTTTTCAGGCGATATTCTGAAAATTCGAGGATATACCGGAATATTCCCAACAACGGTGCTAAGGCTCCACAAAAACCAGCATTTTTTTCTCTCTACCATATGGATCTGCGCTTTTGGATATCCAATAGCTTCTTGAATCTGCAAGTTATACAGATTTTCATTCTAAGTGATTTGCTTAGACAAGACTTGATATTTCCGAATTAAGACGCGCTTGGCTGGTCGATGAGTCTGCGATGTTGTCTGAATAGTCTTGAATTCGAATAGACCTTCGAGATGGTCCCTTGGTTGTTATGACAATAGTCTAGCGAACGTAATAATCATATCCGGGGTGGAGGGAGCAAATATAGGATTGAAGTTTGGAGATACACAGAGTAGCTTCGAGGGTTACAAGTGATCCAAAATATTGACGTTCAGATAGACTTACCCAAGACAAAACTTGACCGAGCACATTTCTTGGCTGATGTCATGAATTCATGAAAACCTGAATTACTTTTATACTTTCCCAACATACTTTGAGCAATCTTCTAGCTACGAAGCTTAGCGATTGGCCGGCCATTGGAGATGATACGGATTACAATACGAGCCAATCTTGAAGTGAATTCTGAGTGACTCAATATGAGACATTTTAAGACGTGCAACATATCTATATCCTCCGAATTTCGCAACCTACAATTGGTCAAATATCTAATACTCCGTTAACAAACAATTACCGGAGTTTCCTTTTATGAAGTTGGTTGTTGATATGGGAAGTCCAGAATTCTATTGATGTGTTGAGAGACTACGGCAAGACGCTAAGTTGTGTATGTGACATAATTCATAGATCTGAGCGAGCGAGCGAGCTCGATACCAAACTAGCGAGGGGACAGTTCGATCTCCTGGATGATATAAGTATTCACACCCTAAAACTTAGATAAACTGAACAAAGTGTTCATGTTTTAGGAGATGTGGTACAGCTGGAAACTCGAAAAGGCGTCTTTTTTTCAATCTTTTTCCTAGAAATATGTGTATTACTACACCGTTATTCGATTCCAAAGTTCAGACAGTCTAGACTAGCTCATCTGCCTTTTTAATGCAGCAATACCAGATCAGTTCGTTTAGTAGATTCTTGGATTTCAGATTACTCTGATATAGTAGTATACTATCCTAATATTATGTTTATCGAAGCTATTTTACTCCCATACTCATAAGCGAAACGCAATGTTGAATGGATTCCGTAGAATGAGCGTAGTTTACCATGAATTTCCCTTAGTTCGACTGTCCGACTATTATATCGCTTAATATCGCCAAGTCTATTGGATTTTTTTCTGTGGCCTAGAATACACACTATTACCACTCGAATTCTCCATTATATTGAAATGATCTATCTTTCGTGTAGTATAGATATCACACTGTGTGTAGACGTATATTTGGTGTGGCAGTATTATGGCAGACATACATATTAATGCCGAGTATAAGAACGCACTATACACAATTCCAGCCTCTTTCTCTACGCTTGCCTGCAAGCCAAGTTTGAAAAGTCAAGTTTATCATTATTGATCCACCCATCCCAGGTTTGGTCGCTGTTCGTAACATCATGGAGCGTAGTGCACATCATCTAGGTCCTTCTAAGTGCTCAGAGCGCTCTCTCGATCAATATTTGGGGTGGATCCAGCCCTACGGAAGAACGGATAGATTTCTCGTATACGACCAACCAGTAGCAAAACTTACATTCATCACTGGATCGGGTAAAATGGGACGAAAGTCCAAGATTTCTGTACAGTCCGGGCGGTCTCGAATTCAGTATTCACACTTCTCGAGTCCGCCTGAGGCATTTTTTATGAGAGGTGTAGATACACATAAATCTCACGCTCTCAGCGTATCTAAACCTCTACATATCTGAGACTGGATCACCTAATGCTAGATCAACCGAAACCCTAATAGTGCAAAGACGATCGCACGAACCTTTCCTCACACGTCAGAGCTTTGTTCGAGAACTCAAAATTCTACAATGATGTAACATATAGGTCAAAGCAGTACATTTTTTCCGGAGCCATCACAGATCGGACGGAGGTCGCCGCTGCCAATGGAAATGGCCTGTATTTATTTGAATCTCCAATTCAATGGATACATCTTCTCAGGTCAGTTCATGTGGAAATTGTTGAGATGTGCAACAAAACTAGATACTGAAATTGCCAATAGCTTGATTGGCTCCCAGTCTCTCCAACTAACCTCAAAAGTGATTCCCAAAGTGGAGAGGCTGATCAGTTGAGCCGTTTCTCACTTTAAGCATATCTCTCTGACGACCCCTAGATTAACGACCGGGGCCCTTTGAAAAAGTCAGACATGCATGATCTTGTACAATAGAGGAAGTGTTAGGAGGTACCAGCACTTTAGCATGCAGGATATGCATGTTATTTACGTCTTTGTTCTTGAAGGTGCCAGTAAAAGCATTGGGAATATATCTGTTTGTTTCCATGGCAATAACACTACCGGTATCCAAGAAACGGGCCATAAATAATGCAAGCCCAACTCCATCTCTACAAATCAAAAAACACCATGTGTTCAGGATTCAAAACTTTACCAGAAGAAGCAAGAAAAAGCTTAAATAGTCAAAAGCCGAGATTGAGAACCCCAGAATGCAGAGTCTATAAAAACACTTTATAAAGATACTACTCCACGAAATCAATATCTTCAGTTCCATTAGATTATTTGGTGTTTAGAGGGCCTGCATCCCAAGCCTCACACATAAGAACATTCTTTAACCTCAAACTCGAAAGGCCAGCAGACTGAGCTTGAAGTGGCAGCTATTTCTTGAACAAGCCGCAAGAGAGCATACTTCATGCCTAGAAGCGAGTTTAATCTAGCAATATTACCCAATTTGAAATCATGACATATAAACATACCTCTGAATATTCTCGAAAGTGCCAAAAACTTCTTTGTAACTACCTTTTTGAAGATATTTTGACGCAGAACATAATAACTATGCCCACCCTATAATCAAAGATTCACTTGTCTTATACATCGAAGAAAGTAAACTTCCAAGCCTAGCAGTTCTGACATCAGGATTAAACTGGTTCTTCTGCTAAAATCGCTAAAATCATAACCCTTTCAAGGATGCCTTCATTTGGATTTCGATAGTAATCAAAATTATATTATCAAGATGATAAATTTTAAATATTAATTATAAGCTAACCAAATTTTGTATCCAGGCATTGATTCGAAATATTTGAGGGACGATTTGTTACAGAATTTTGAAAGCAGGGTAGTTTTGGCGTATCCATCTTAGGTTCTGATGTAGCCAATTCTGCGATTCAAGATGAGAATTATCTTCACCGCAATTTGGAAAGTACACGTGCGTAAACACGGTATTTTAGTCTGCTACGAAGCAGGCAAAGGATGCAAGATCCGCACCAGTCTGTTCTTTTGATACCTACCCGGGCACATTTGTGGACTTCCAACTTAAGCTGTACCGGCTTGCCAGAACTAACAATCTAGATTCAATAAAGACGCACGCATTAGGCTGAAAACTGATGTGGTTGTGGAATAACGTGAGATGCTGCAAGCTGGACTCGCATCTTACATCTTACATCTTACATTAACTCTCATCTGACCATTTGGCAATGCTTGTCGAAGCGTACGGCATCCCACAGTATCGGACACCGGGATTCCCGTGGAAAATTACCATCGAATCGTTGGCGTAGTGAGTACAGTACGTACCATGGTTGACTGGTATAGATGCAAGCATATCATGCAGCCATGAAAGAAAGATGAAGTGTTCTTGCAGAAAAGATGGAGGTGCGGTGTGTGGTGTATCGTGTATGTGTGGTGGATGGATGATGGTCAAGGGTGCTGGGATTTTTTAAAGTGGTAACTGTAATCGCTCACGGTCCTCCTTGCGATCAAAACGCGACGAAACACGAAACGTTGATATCGATAATGAAAGGAAAAGTCCAACCGACAAACAAACACTGGCTGGCCATCAATTAGTTGATGGCTGTCAATTCTGCATTTCTTTCCGTATTCGATCATTCGTGAATCGTGAGGGCATTAAAAAGACATGAGGATTGTGGGGAGGATGCAAACGGAAGTATCTTTGAGGATCCCTAACCATACAATAGTCGTACAACATGGAATGTCCGCATACTGCTACTGCAATAGAGATTGTTTTATCGACGCGTTGTGCCCCGTCATACAGGCTAAAGGTGTATGGTGTAACCGCAGCATTGAATTCTCGAGGTTAGGTACTCGATTTCATTCACTCTCGCAAGGTTATCGATATTGGTGATAATCCATGCAAAGCGGAATGGAATCAAAACAAAGCATTCGTCGCGTACCACCCACCCATGAATACTCCATACTGCAACAACAATAACTTTATTGCAGTCACTACATCGAACCATTGACACTCAAAACAAGTAATAATCGATGATGAGCTGATGAAGTGTCCGATTCATTCTCTGGTCATACTGCATAAGTCCGGCTTTATTGCCCCAAACAATGCTTGTGGAACAACGTCTTCATGCTTTCTGCAGTCAGCGCATAACTGAAGACTGGTTTTTCGCTCCGACTCGAGAATCATCCCGTCGCAAATGGATGGGGCCATGTATGAATGTATGGATTGCTCGCATGAATTTCAGAGCATGTGATTTAGCCCTAGTGGGAAAGCGTCGCAATTCTTGTTATGTTATGTTTTTATAAGTCGACCGTGGTAATTCAAGCGTACTTTTCGTCTCAAATCAGTTGGATAACCGTTGAGCACTAGTTGCAGATGTGTAAGACTATGCACGTTTGATCAAGAGTGTACATAAGTTCCAGATGCTTAGCAGGGCGCTGCGTGCTCGATATAAATACATGACTTTCTCCCCCTTTCCCCCTTTGTCATTAGCGACTTAAATATTCCATGAACTCTTCCTCTTCAGCAAAAAAAAGGGATTGGTATCGTCGCAATGACTGATGGCGTGTGTTCGTGCCTTTGTAGAGTTCATTGCGCAGCTTCCAGTGGTTATTTGATCGGAGGTCAAGGAAGCTCCTACCTCGCCGATGATAGTTTTTATTATTTAAAAAAAACTTTGTCGTCAGAGTTAGTTGGTTATCTGTCATATCGATAAAGATTGTCTCAATGACTGATGGCTTCGTTCTGGATGGTTTGATTGCGTTACATTCTGTGGCCATATGGTCACAAGATTACGGACACTCTTGCCGTGCATATAGAATGTCTATATTTTAGACCATATCAATGTTAGAACTGAAATGCTCTTTGGGGCGCTATTGTTGACGTATTGAATTATTGGTAGAAAATAAAAACAATCAATTATGTGGAAAGACGAAGAAGGAATTGTTCTTTAAAAAAGTGAGAGCGCAGTCCTTTTATACATGTACTATCTAGTTTGTACACTAGATCTATTGTTCTTGGCCCTCGTTGGCCTTTTATATTATCGTCGATGTTTGCTTGTTAAAGATCGTCACTGATCAGGCTTTTCAATAGATCACTGAATTTTTCAAGGCAATGATTCAGGTGTTCACCCGCCATCTGTTGTACTTTATACAGCGTTGAATAAAACAACCACGGTAGAGACAAGGTGCCCTTTTATTCATTCCAAACATGCAATTCACCGATACTTGAGTTTTGAAACAAACTTCATTACAGTATTGATGAGGCATCAAGGCCAGTTTCGCTAATGTATGCCCCGTACATCAGCTCTTGGCAAAGAAGAAAAAGGAATACTCGAGATGTACGCTCTTTTCTATATTCAATATCAAATAAGAATATCAAGAAGTCGGTATTCTAAACCAATTTTTTCACAGAATTTTTTACAAACTCTCGGATGAAAGTCGCATAGAAAATTATATTTGCAATGATGTTAATGTTGTTACATGATAACAAAAACTCGGCGTCTTTGATTTATGGTCCTCTTCGCATGGTTGGGCATGCCACTTTTTGTTCAGTTTGAAGCTCAGGCCTTTTGCCGATCAATACAGTGATGATGGTGATGATGATGATGTAGATGAACGCCTGTCGAGATTGCCGATGAAGAGACTTTTAGCACTTTGGAAAACACAGAGTACCACCAATGAACTATACTCGTTCGTCGTATGGTACCTCTACAGTTTGTTATTGCTCATTTCGTATGTCTGGGCACTGTAACAATTCTACCAAAAGTCCCTTCATCTTATCGTGAGTATAATGTTACATATTTTATATATTATCACTTCGGAACCCCGCCTCGTGATCTGCTCCATCGTGACCATGACCCATCCAAGCTCCCCCTCTCACTACGTCTGATCAGTGAAAACCCAAATGCCGTCTAAATGTGAGTATGTTTGATTTTCCGAGGTTTGCCGGAGCTCCGCAAAATTCGAAGGGCACTATTGAATCTGGCATATTTGGCATTAAGGTATCCTCCGGCTCATTATTAGCGCAGCGCACATTGCAAGACTCGGCTCCTAGAAATTTCTACCTCACACAGCAATAATCACAGAAAACCTTTCTCTCAGCATCAAAATCTGCCTTCCATTGAGAATTTGCAGGACTTTTCATATATATCAGATCATACACCAGGACCACAGCGAGAACCTAGTCTCAATCACATCTGGTACAAATCTGTACAACTTCATTCTAGGCGGCACCTCCAATTTGGAGCACCGCTTCTACTCCATTACACTGAAAAATCCTTCACATCTTACTTCACTCATCCCCATCTACACAAACAGCACGCGGTTTACCATTTAACGATCCGAACTACATTCTACCTGCAAGTTGTGTTTCTATTCAGAAGCATCTTCGTGCTTTGTTCAATCGTCAAATAAGTCATCGCTACCCTTTTTTATCTACCAATACGATACAGAACCAACTCCATGACCACACAATAGCCATGAGAAAAATATCAACTACGATTAGCATAAGAAATACGAATAAAATACCAAATACAAATAGCATAACAATTTCGAATAGCATAGCGACTTCGAATAGCATAACAACCTCGAACAACCAAGACACATATCGTACCCCGCCAGTTATGCCACCAATTCCCTCTGTCTCACAGCATTCCAAGATGTTGTCACCGCTGTCGTCGCCAGGCGCTTCTCCAGGTCCAGCTGCAGAATCTACCACAGGACACTCCGAGTCTATCGATTCATTATCACAATCGTCCCTTTCAAAACCCTCCCAGGGCATGTGTACACCAACCCAATCACCAACTTTCAATTCATCCAACCCAGCTACAATCGGCTCTGATTCCAATCAAACTTTGACAACCATGGACCCGGTTTCCGAATCATCTACAGCAGCCGCAAGTTCAGGTATTCCTGGTACTTTACAATCAATGGTTACAAGAAATGATGAGTCCAATAAGCTCAAGGAAAAGATGGATCTTGATGAACCTCATCAAGTCGGATCATCGCACCCAGCGAAGAACGCCATCTCAAACACCAAGTCCAAGAAACGAGAGTCGGGCAATGATGAATCTCACCAAGCTGGAACCTCGCGCTCGACAAAGAAACCCAAAAAGAATGCCGGACTAATCGACGGCGGTTTAGACAAGAATAACATTATTGATACCGATGACTTAAGTGGAATGAAAATGACCCGTGCAAAGAAATGTTCTGTCGAAAAGAAGATTGAAACAACCAACGACAATGTCAACGAAAGTCATACAGCCCAATCCTCGAACACTGAAGCCATCGACGCCGCTGCGAGCCGAAACAATACAAGAATAACCTCGGGGGGTCAGAGAAAGGCGGCCAATGTGGAGCATTTGGCTGCGTTGCCTTTACCTCAGAAAGCTTCAACCATAAGAAATGGGATTGAAAATACTCCAGCTGACAAGACTACCACCGAGAAGGTTCTATCTGAGAATCGTCTGAGGATGATGGAGGCTATGGCCGTGCAATCTCCTACTGAGGCACAGGAACGTGACTACAGTGTTGAATTAAAACCTAAGCCATATAACTCTCGTGATCTCTATACCTTGATTAGAGCAGAAAAGAAGGACACTTGGCGTTTTAAGGTCACCAAGAAGCAGAAGCGTAGGGTTCCAGTTGGCGATGCTCAGTACGTATGGTTGCAGAGCCAACCAAAAAGTGTCAGAGACAAGGCCAAAAAGATGGATAGGGAAGGAACTAGTGACCTATTTGGAACTTATTTGGAAAAAACACAAACAACTCTACACGATGGGGTTAGGGCTGAGGATAGTTTGCCTGTCCAATATATGTCTCAATTCATCGAAGACCGCCACACCCCCATCCCTGAAGACGAACGAAAGCGAAAGAATATGGCTCAGACTTACACTTTCAAAACTTACTTTCCTACTTCAGCCCTTGTTCAGCGTTGTCCCAACTTGAAATATGACAGTACCGAGCTGAATGTGGAGTTCATCGAGACTGTGCTTGAGACAAAGTCGAAGGAGAGTTTCGAGTTGAAGGCTAAGATAAAGGAAGCTATTGAGGTTCAGAAGATGAAAAACGCAGAGGCGGCAGAGGCGACAGAGGCGGCAAGAGTAGCTGAGTCGGCAGATGCGGTAGCTAGGGGACTTCCTGCTGCTTCAGTCGCCTCCTCTCCAGCTTCTTCAAAGGAATATATTCGTGTAGGACTAGAGTGTGAGATGATATTGGACGATCCATTTCCAAAGGAGTAGTTATGAAAGGGGGGAGAACAAATGCCAATTTCTGATAGCGATCTTTGCGACAGAAGCATTGTTCTAAATCGGGTTATACCGATAATGTTTAATGTCTACTATTAATGTATACAAGCCCAAGGAAATGACTTCTGGAAATCTACGTGTAGTTAGTCCTAATATTACAAGAATCAGTCAATCTGAATCAATATAATTATTCACAACAAGTTTCTTATTTTATGTTAATAGTATATGAGTTTGCATCTGTTCGGCTGGATAGAAGTGATATCTTGAACAATGATATTCATTTTACTAATGTACATGACTGGACCACTATAAACCCGCACTATTCACTCCTCACATATCGTCCTCGGCCCTGACAATCTTCAATGAATCTCTCCACAATCGTCCTTCATCTTCCGGATGATATGTTTGCTTCACCCATCCATTTCCCAAAAATTGGTAGTCATCCTTTCCCCGTTCCGCTTCACTACAATTCTCCAAATACTTTCCTCCCTTTCCCTCCCACTCTTTTCCAACCGCGGCAATAACAGTTGTTGCAGCTCCTTGCTCAGCACTTTTGAGAACCTTGCGAACCTTCTCATTACCCATAACTTGAGTCACCCATTCACTGCCCAAGTGCCTACTAATATTTGTGTCTATAGGACCAGGGTGGAGACTTGTTGCATGTAGTCCCTGTTGACCATAGCGACGATCTATTTCATTGGCCATGTATATATTTGCAAGTTTCGAAATTGTGTATGCAGTTCCGTAATTGTAACCTCCTTTTTGGAAGTTATAGTTGTCGCTGTCAGGAAGATCGCATGTTCGGTGGCTGGCGGAGGAAACATTCACCACGCGGGAATGAAAATCTGGACTGGAGCCGAGGAGTAAGGCAGGCTTGAGAAGTTGAAATAGAAGGAAATGACTGAGGTGATTGGTGGCGAAGGTAATCTCGTGCCCGTCTTTAGTGAGTTGAAGATCTTGAATGCCCATAACACCAGCGTTGTTTATGAGTACAGTGACCCGATTTTTCGATTTCTCGATTATAATCGCTGCAGCAGTTTTGATACTGGCAAAAGAAGTATTGTCCATCTCTACAAGTGTAACACGACCGGGCTCTAAGATTCCATCAAGAGAAGTTTCAGCCTTCTTCATGTCACGGGCAGTAAGGAATAAAGTAGCACCTGTGGCAGACAAGGCTCTTGCCGTTTCGAGACCAATGCCGGAGGCTGAACCAGTGAGTACGATTACTTTTCCAGCCAATTTACCGATCAATGATTCGTCCTGAATAATCTGAAGTGCGGTTGGCCGAGCATCTCCAGGGCCCTGGGGACTGGTATGAGATGCAATGTAACGATTCATGGTGAAAAGTGTGGAGGATCTGAAAATATGGCTGGTAGGAGAAGAGGAAAGAGGGAAGGTACTGATGATGAGATGAGAAAAAATACATGCTCCATAGCTGTATACTTATATGTGGATTTCACGGTCATACTTACACGATGGAGCCCCTGAGTCTCGCTCTTGCTGATTGGGTTCGCTAGGACGCAGGATGGCATTCATAAGCGGCGCCAGCCGAACGCTCCTTCACCAAAATTGTGGATCAACAATGGCGGCGCACCCACTCCATATTTCACTCTCCTTCACATCATCTTGGGTTATCAAAACATTATTTCCTTCATTCACTCTCATTTGTACCCTGAAATTATTGTAGGATACTAGTATTCCTTGGAATATCCTCCCCATGCAAACACCCAGTGATGGGTCGAGCGCCGACCAATCACCGACGTCGGACCAAGTATGCATTTCATGCAGGATACGGAAGAAGAAATGCGATAGATTACTTCCACAATGTTCGGGATACTTGAGGTAAATTCATTTATCTGTTTTCCAATTGGTCTTTATTGCAATTAACAGTAGTATATCAGGAGAGATCTAATATGCGAATACTCCACGCCAGAGCAAGCCCGCAATTCTTTACCTACATCTACCTTAACCTCTACGCAACCATGGCATAATATCCAAATACCAGTAAATTATGACCATGTTGATGCTCAATCGATCAATTTCTCCGCAATGTTGTTTCTAGATCCATACATCTCACAGCAAGGACAAATTGACATGCCCCATCCTGGCAGTTCTATCCCAGCACATATTCCTCATCTACTAGGAGACATCACTTCTATCCACTTGTGTGCTACCGAGTTCTTCTCCCACGATCACACATGGATGTCTTTTATTTCCAAGCCCCGTTTCTACAGCTATCATCTACCCTCTCAATCGACCATTCCTAACCGTCCAGAAACCATTCTCCTTCTCCTCTCCATAAAACTAATCACCACATTGCCTCCCACAAATCCATGAAATCCTCAAACTTCATTATATCAAGCCATAAAACATTATTGTCTTGAAGTAGAAACCTCCAATGTTCCTTCTCTTCCCATTCTCCAAGCAGAAATCCTGATCGCATTGTATGAGATAGGTCATGGTATTTATCCTGCTGCGTATCTTTCTATCGGAGCATGTGCGCGGTATGCATATGCTTTGGGGATAAATTGTAACAAGCGACTAAGTGTAAGGAGGGTTCTTACAATGGTAGAGGTGGAGGAAAGGTTAGTATCATTTGCTCACTCATCATGCTTTGCAATCTACAACGTTCAGCTTTGCTTGGGCATCTCATCTTATTCAAACCCTAGATCTACCTATTATATCCACATTCATTTCTTTGATTTCCTCATATATTTTCCTTGATAGACCATTGCTGACATTCTGATGTTTCAGAAGAAGAGTTTGGTGGGCTATCGTAATTCTGGATCGGTTAGTGGTCCCCTCTCCCATGATTTCGTTTTCAAAATCCGCAGATCCAATCCTATCCTTCAAACCTCTTCCTAATCAGGGCTAACCATCATCACAGTTTCGTTAGCATAGGATCACCAGGGAGACCCTTTGCAACCTCAGAACCAAACCTAGACGATACATTACCATGTGATGACGAAGCATGGAACCAAGGTGTAAGTTGTCTATTCTCAAACGCAATCATCAACTATCATAACCTACTTATCACCGCTTTATCAGATCATCAATTCCTCCAGTTACTCTACCTTATCCTCTCCAACCACAAGCCACATGAGTAAATTCGCTCTGCTATGTCAAGCTGCTAGATTATTGGGTCAAGTGCTCAACCATGTTTCTGGTGCTTCATCGCATGACGATGAGTTATGGATGCAATTAGATCGGACGGTAACCTCTATGCTTGAGGCTTCGGTGAATGTGGAAAATCCTGACTGCGATCGCATTGCATTTATTTATAGGTACTTTCATCTCTATTTTCCATTCTTTCCCACTGTCCCAGCCATAAATCCCCGACTAACTCTCCACCAAGCACTCTTCTAGCCCTACACACATCATCTCTCTCTCCGCATCCATCAAATCCTCCATCCCCTCTACATCAGCACCGCACTGAACGTAAAGTCCAACTCCTCCAACGCATAAGCCGACGAATCATCGCGAACGTATCCACTCCCCATTCTCTCCTAGGACGCGATCCCAAAAGCATGTCCTTATGGGCGTTGTTTTTCGGCTACCATATGTGTGTTGAGCAGATAAAATCTAAAGATCCATCTTCCCACGATATTGTGGTTCTCGTGAGGAAGGGATTTGAGGAAGCAGATGTGAGATGGAATGTTGCTGGTATGTTTTTTTCTTTCTGATGATTGCTTTCGGATTCGGGTGATGTCGTGGAATTCGCGTTGATGAGTTTTAGGTGTTTATCTTCGGTTACTTGAGGCGCATGAGGTGATGGATGGATATTGAGATACATTAGGGATGCAGCCAGGAATTTGGGAATAGAGGATCTCTAATTGAGAATCTCGTGAATCACGAGGATAATGGTATTGCTTAAGCAGGTGATTCAATCGGCTTGGAATCAAAAGCCCCCCAGAATGCATATACTTGATAGCTACCATTTTTGGTAGTAGTGGAATGGCGAATTAGATGGCATGGGTATATGATATGATATGGATTTAATAGTGCCTCCATTTGTATTTGGCATTCAACCATATCCATTCGTTGGACGTATTTCCAATGGTCATAAAATTACACTTTGAACAGCCTCAATGCGTTCTGCGAGGAGATAAGGTTTTTCCTATCCACAATGTTCCGTCCTCGATTGAAATGCATCCCCCACTATGCTCACGTAACACCATATCCATACACTGCTCTCCCCTAATTTTCACGCAGCCTTTCCCTTTCCTCTGTTGCCTCCAAATTCTAGGACTTTTTTCTTCCCAAAGTTCCTCGCTTTCTTCCACTTACAATACAACACGACCACGTCTTTCAAAACTACGAATAGACATCCTCCCACTAAACTTCTGGCCCATTTCTGTTGTAATAACCCTGGCTTTCCTCCCCATCTCGCCTTCACCCATATAGATGGCAATGCGTATTTGAGTGCATTGCCCATTATGCTTGATATTGCAGGAAATAGCACTGCGCCCATAAACTGGAATGACAAGCTGTGTGTACTAATATTTCGACGGACCCCCATATTGTTTTGATTGCCGTTTTCGCCTTGTCGGCCACCTTGATTGCCATTTTGATTCTGGTTGCGATCACCCAGAGGTGCACCATCTTGGGGAACCAAGTTTCCGTCTTCGTCCATAACTTCATCAATGATCTCCATTTCCATTTCCAATGCTAAGAATCCATCGCCTTCTCCTCCTCTGCGTTGTTCCGCAGCGATTTGTTCTGCAGTTTCGCCTTCTCGTGGTTTACGCTGAACAGCCAGCTCCCATTTCTTTTCCAAGTCGGAAAACATGTGACGGTAGAGGGTATTGTATGCCAATCTGACATAGGGAACAAGTACGAACGCGCGACCCGGGGATGGAGGCCAGGAAGTGATGCTCTTGCTATCGGGGCTAAAGAGAAAGTACTTGAGCCATGTTAGCAAACGGAGACTTCAATCATACTTTGCCCATTAGGTGCAACTAGGAATTCTCAACCTACAGTGACAGGTACTATACTGAAAACTGAATCCGCAATTCTTGTCCGTGATAATAGGAGGGTTGGTGCAATTAATGGTAGTCCTATTGTTGCCCTCCAACTTGGTACAGCCATGAACCCACCTCCGAGAAATGGAAATAAATATTTGGTTAAAATCTGTCTCATAGGTAAGTGTATGCTACCACCAAGAACGGGACGATCTATGAAGTCGTCGTAATGCGTCAAAATCATCTCGCGGGCTTCATCTGCGCCAAATACCAACGCCAGGCTGTTAACGCCAAACAGAAGAGATCCAGAGTAAAAGCAACTGAATAATGCGCCGGCGGCCGTGGGAAGTACCATTGTCTCCGCCATACGTCGTAGTTTGTCGACTGCCAAAACGAGATAATCTTTAGGCTGGTCTATTTTGAGTTGATACTTGCAGACTGGACAGACAATCTTGGGTGCCATTTCCTTGTCTGCAGATACTGCAATCCATTCCATTAAACACGATTCGTGTGCTCGCAAAGAACAAGGACACGGTGATCGCCACGGCGAAGCTTGAGGCCCATCGTCAGTATCATCCATTTGGCATATCCAGCAGGTCTGTATTTCCCTCTCCGGAGAAACTACCTTATCTTCTCGTGCATCGCTGGACTGGGTAGAGTTGTTAGATTGGGGTCGATTTAAAATATGAGCTTCGTTTGATTCTTCGACTATGGGCATGGGAGTTTCAGGAGAATTGCTAGCGGTCGTTGGAACTGCCATAGACTCCTGGCTCGATCGCTCAGGACGTTCTGGGTCATTTCTATCTTGCGCCTTTTGAAGACCGGGGTTGGGATATGCTGATTCCATCTTGGACATTCGGGAATAGTTACTGATCGCAGTGATTAAGGAAAGTAGACGGACGGGTACTATCGCATTGCTGTGACAAAAAATGAACGGAAAATTCTTAAAGAATACTATCAACGTAGGTGTCGGTATTGAGGAAAGAAGTTAGTGTGACAATGAGTGAAATTAGGTAGCCTTCCTGTTGCATGTAGATGCATCCTCGGTTTGTTGATGACGCCACACATGTTGAGCTTTACTAGCCACAGGAGATTCTCAGCCTTGTCGCTTGAGACCAATTCGATGAGACAGACCCCTTCCTTCCTTTCTTTGATATGTCTCGGAGGTTTAAAAGCCGAAGGATCTCACACGGCGAGCCGGCATATTCTTTACGAAGTATATATATTAGCTAGCTATCTCATATTCGACTTCACGTTTTCTTCACTACAATCTCACCTTCTCTTCTTTCATTCTTCTTACATCAAATTTCAGAGCCATCAATATAACATTTGACATTTGTTATGTCTTCTTCCTTATTTCTATGCATAATATGGTTCATCAAAGAGAACAGGGGGAGGCACACTCTAGAGTATCGCTTAGATCTTTATTGATTATAGCTCCAAAGCTACTAGATAGGTAGGCATTCCGAAATTTCATGGTGGATCTTTAATCAATGCGAACCAGTAAAGTCCTCTCTCTCGGTACGTGTATGAATTTGGTAATACCGGTAGCACCAATGTGAAATGAGAACAAGGCAGGCTCACAGGGTCACGTTGAATCGAGATCTTTTCAAGTGAAATGCACCGGTATACTATGATTTGTTGATTTTCGAAAACGTTCCGTCGTGTTTATGTGCTACCGTAACTGAGAGGCGTCAACCGGTAGCATTTTCTTCCAGTGTTATGGCGCACATGATACCGTTGACAATTGTTTGGAAAGATTATCTCAAAGTATCTTCATAAGTAGGAGATCGGTTGGAAATTTCTTGTAATTTCTCTCATTCTGGGATGTTGGCAGGTGTACCACACCACGCCCCTCGAGGTCTTTTTTCCTTATCTACCCCAAATATATTGTTGATAAGGTTGCAAGTCTATCTACTATCGCCTTAGTGGAGATTTTAGCTTTTACCTAGCTTTTACTTGATTCTCATTCATTTCTTGCCCACTCTTTCTTTTGTATTTTGTTTTCCTTCGCTGTGGGGGTTTTCGTTGCTCTCTTTGCACCCATTCTCAGTCAATCAAGCCATGAAATCCAAGAAAACCATCCGCTTGGCTATTCTTTTGGCTGCATCCTCGATAATCGTTCCCGCACTAATATTGTTTGCCCGCCATGGTACACTTAATGTGACATCATATTTTGGATCACCAGCGATACTTGGAGATGAGTTTGGATACGAATTGGCCGAGGATGATTGGACAGTTGATTTAGCCGGAATCAATTCGCCATCTGATTGTAATGTCACAGAAAATCTCGAGTGGTTGGGAAGGTACAATTTATCATA
Source organism: Botrytis paeoniae (assembly GCA_004786145.1). Lineage (NCBI taxonomy): Eukaryota > Fungi > Ascomycota > Leotiomycetes > Helotiales > Sclerotiniaceae > Botrytis > Botrytis paeoniae. Next base: position 26,133 of record PQXI01000102.1, read on the forward strand.
CCCTCTGAAAGTTGCCCAGCGAGATATTATCGCGAAACCTAATCATGGAGAAAGACCGTCAGTCACCGTGATGAAAGCGTCCTTGTTCGACAGCCCTGAAATCTTCGAGCGCGCAGAGCTTTCTATTGATAGAACCGTCGATCATTGTTCCCCACTCACTCTTGAAGTTCCTTATCCTCCAATTCGGAAAATCGACGCTTCGCATATGATATTCGGTCTGCAGACCACAATAAAGCGTCTTCGGGACACAAAGATGCACCTAGCACGATGGCTGCCCAACAGTGGAGCTCGTTTGATCGCAATAGTCAAAGAAAGCGAAGAGATATTGGCATCTAAATCTGAAATGGCTCGACTTCAGAAAGAATATCGCAAAGCAGGCATGGACATCACAATAATACCACCCGTCAAGAAAGAGGACTTTTTCAATCAACGATATTTTTCCCTGATAGATCTGATGTACAAGGCTCGCAATAAGAAAACAAAATGGACTGTGGTTATGGACGACGACACATTCTTCCCTTCTATGCGTGGGCTACTAGACGAGCTTGCTCTTCACGACCATACGCAGCCTCAATACATCGGCGGATTGTCCGAGAGTTGGGCAGCGGTGAGAATGTACGGACTGATGGCATTTGGAGGGGCTGGCGTCTTTCTCTCCACGCCACTGGCAAAGACCATCCATGAGAACAATGAGGAGTGTAAAAATAACATGCGATTTACTTCTGGGGATACACTGGTGATGGACTGTATATATCAACATTCTAAAGCTCAACTTACAACAGTAGCTGGACTTTCGCAAATCGATTTCATGGGAGATCATTCTGGATTTTATGAGAATGGAAGAAAGGTATTATCTTTACATCATTGGAAAGCAGGATCAGCGACCAAATTTCCCTATGAGATGGATAAGATGCATCTAGTATCAGATGTGTGTGACGAATGCTTCCTACAGCGTTGGCAATTTGATAACGATATCGTCCTTACCAATGGGTTTAGCATCGCGAAATATCCCAAGGGGTCGTTGGAGCAAGGGGCAAAGAGCGATTTAAGTAACTCGACAATTATTGATGGAAGTGTCGACTTGAGGAGAACAGAAGTGACTTGGAATGACAAGAATCTCGATGTTGAACATAGTCTGTCACCAACACGGCCAGAATTGAATGAGGCACAGAAAATTAGCTGGAAATTTCTGGACAGCTTTTTGGTCGATACACATGTGATTCGACAGGTGTATTTGAAAAAGGGACTTAAAGGAAGTGGAGATGAAGTTCTGGTTTTAAATTGGAGACAAGCGAGAAAAAGCCACAGTGCAGGAGGAACTGAAATCAGACATTAACTTGATGGAGAGTTAGGAGTCAGGGCTTCCATTTTTTACTACATGATATACCCTCAACAATCGGGCATATAATAAGCGTCGATAGGCGTTTGGGATGACAGGTTAACTGCGATTGGAATTCTGCAAGGAAAAATGTATATCATGCGAACGACGATTTAGGATATCATAATGTATATGTAACTATTACTTCACCAACATGGACATACACAGGTCAAGAAGGAGTTTAGGATATCTTTTGGATACCTAGAAATCAGGGATCGAAAACTAAAACATAATTCAAATTTCACATATGTAGCTTTTCATGAAAACATAATAGATCTAAATTTAATAATATTATTACTTACTACATTTAAATTTCCCATCCGAGAAAGAATCTCCGAGTCCTTTAGACACTCTTCAACAAGGGAGGTAACCAGCCAATGCCTAAAATAGCTATTCGCCACGCAAAGCAACCTTAAGGACCAAATAGAATGATATTTGCGTTTTTTTGTTGCACGTCTATAAATGCCGAAGTTATCCGCTCCTACGAGGATCGCTCATTTTGGTTGAAAGGGCCATTGTGGCGATGCAATATTGGTGATGCGTTGGCTGGAGTGATGGTTTGGGAAACGGCAAAACATTAAGATCGGATACATACCTATTCTCAGACTTGGCGATCAAATAGATACATTTCCAATATCTAAAGATTAGATTGTATTCTCGAGTAAATGCTTTTGACGGATACAAGCTCAATAACTGAATAGTCTTTGATTGCTTCATGTTAGTTTTCTTTTCTCCAGATCACGAGAGGACGAGAATATTGGGAAAGGAGGTTCGGAGAGTACGGTCGGATTTGTCTGGGGAATTCGGATGGTTTGGCTGGCTGGGGAATTGGGAAATGAGAAATGAGAAATGTAGTGGTGGGGGTTAGTGGGGTGAATGAGAATTTGAGAAGGGAAAGATGAGATGGGGATGATTCGAGATGAAATGGGTTTAATGAAAGATATGATACGGGAAGATTCATGATATAGGTATGGTTTGATATAATGTAATATGAAGGAAACTAAAAAGTAAGTATACAGTATTTTTTTTGAACGATCGGGTAAGCCCCTTCATCAGCTCATCATAGTCGCCTGGGCAGTCGAGACAGTTAAATATGATTAGCCATGTTGGATTGCATCGGTCACCGTATAGATACCTAGCATCATCAATATAAATGTTCCTTCACTCAACAATGTCAACTTATCTTCTTCGTACCCAGGTAGTACTCAACTATCAAACTTTTCTCCTCGGTTCCAACCGAATGTGCGGCTTAAATTAAGGTTATAATTTCACTCAGATTGCTGTTCCACTGTAAAGCTTGCTTTAATTCACATATACGAGTGGAATCTGGTAAGTTTTTCCGTCTCTAAATGAATAGTGGACGACGGAACGAGGCGCACCAATAATCTGGAGAAGGCTTCGGGGCACAGCGGGGAATTTGGCGGGGTCCTTCCTCTTGTACCTAGGTATTGCCCTAAATGGTACTAGATATGTGATGGTGAATGTTATGATCTCGTGCCCCTCGATGATCCGACAGATGGTTTGTGATTGTACTTTTCTATAACTCGATTTTTTTCCTGTTTAAGCATTTATCTTTGACCTTGCAGATTTACAACCTACACAGTCGCAGACTCCCAAGCTCGTAAATTCGCAGCAATTCATACCGACAGCTATCTTACCCGCACACCCCCTACTTCTCGATAACTTTCATTCATAATGGCTGGCATTGTACCTGTCGCAAAGTCTCTCAAAGACATCTACACCGAAGATGCCTTGACTGCACAAACCAAAAGATGGGACAATCTTCTAAAGCAATTTAAGAGCAATTATGGACACGATGCGCAATTCGTTTCACGATCTCCAGGACGTGTCAACATCATCGGCGAGCACATTGATTATTCTTTGTACTCTGTCTTACCTATGGCCATAACTGCAGATGCCTTACTCGCAGTTTCCACCCAAATCGATGAATCCGCTTCGACTAGTACAACATTCAAGGTGCGAGTTTCAAATGTGCAAGCGGATAAGTTCCCAGCACACGAATTCGATATACCATTCGATGCAGTAGAGATCGATTCCAAGGTACATGAGTGGACAAATTACTTGAAGTCTGGACTCCGGGGTGCTTTAGAATTATTGAGAAAGAAACATGGAGAAGGCTTCAAGCCCAAGAGTATGGAAGTTTTGATGGATGGAACCGTACCTGCTGGTGGTGGATTGAGTAGTTCTGCTGCTTTCACTACAGCTTCTGCTCTTGCAGTTATGTTTGCTAATGGTGAGCAATCTGTTGACAAGACGCAACTCACAGAATTGGCAATCGTGAGTGAAAGAGCGGTAGGTGTCAACTCGGGCGGAATGGATCAATCTGCATCGGTCTTCTCCATTCGTGGCTCAGCATTATATGTCTCTTTCAATCCAACGTTGACTGCAAAGCCCGTTCACTTCCCAAAAACAAACCCCGAGCTCACATTCGTTATTGCACAATCATTTGTTGCAGCAGATAAGCATGTCACTGGTCCAGTATGCTACAACTTGAGAGTTGTAGAATGCAGTCTTGCCGCCGCCTATCTCCACGCAGCTATCAACAAATCTAAAGATCCCCTTCCTTCCGACTCTGGACCATTGGGTGTCTCTCTCCACGGATTCCACAGTAAATATTTTGGAGATTCCACTGCACCACTCGAAGAACAACTTTCAGAACTCATTGAAATCACAAAGAAAACATTCACAAAAGAAGAGGGATATACTAGAGAAGAAATTGCATCCGTCATTAACATGACAGTCCCTGAGTTGAACGAGCGCTTCACTTCCACATTCCCCGTCCGCGCTGAACATTTCAAACTTCGCCAAAGAACCCTTCACGTTTTCACCGAAGCCCTTCGAGTTCTAAAGTTTATGAAAGTTCTCGAACATCCCGAATCCTATCTCAATGCCGATGGTGGTAATTCCACTGAAACTTTCAACCGAAAGCTTGGTGACCTAATGAACGAAACCCAAACTAGCTGCAGAGAAGACTTTGACTGTAGTTGTCCCGAATTAGATGATCTTTGTGAAATAGCAAAGAAAGCGGGTAGCTATGGAAGTAGATTAACTGGTGCCGGATGGGGCGGATGCAGTGTACATTTGGTACCTGCGAATAAGGTTGAAGCGGTTAAGGAGGCTTGGGAGAAGGAGTATTATTCCAAGAAGGACTTGTCCAAGGAGCAGAGGGAAGCGGCAATCGTGGTTAGCAAACCTGGTAGCGGAAGTGCAGTATTCGTTGTTGAAGGTGGAAATGTTGCGTAGATGGAAGCTAACTATTAGAGATGATAAAAGGCCTTGCGGTACCAATACCCTTTATAGAATATAATCCCATTTTTGTTATAGATTTCATTTTCGATGGCCGTTATGTGATGAATTAAACGAATCTTACAGGAATGAGATCGTAGAAGTGTAGATAAGTAATGGTTGGATTTGAAATCAGACATGAATTTTTTTACATTGTCAACTAGAATTTATAAGTTAATATTTTTGAGACAGATAAATGTGTATGTTAACATATTGATGCAGATAGAGGTATCTAGTCGAATATGGTTCATACAAAAGAGGAAGTGAGGTGAATGATGGTGTTGTACCTAGCGCTTTGTATGTCTACCTACTGGGTAGGTGATTATCGAAGGAATTTTGAACTGATCCCCAACTAGGTACCCTCTTCAACGCTGTGTAGACATAATACTTGAATCAATGTTTTGTTGGTTTACATGACCATAATATGATACTTGACAGTAAAATAGCACTTCCGCAACTGTGCACTTTCCATTTCATCAACTGGGCTGATCTATTGCTGTTTCCTATGGGGATATTATTTTTCAGGAGCTGTTCTGCAAACAGTCCCCACCACGTATAACATAACGAGAAGACGCAGCGACCACATTGGAGTATCAAAGGAGTGCATAAATAGTATCGGTACCTATTGAAAAGTGCAAAGGATAATCAGTAATATCAAAATCATTTTGTGTGAAGTGGCATAAGTTCTTGTCCAATACTCATCGGTATATATAATGGTTCCGGAAGTTTGTGTTGTAGCAACAATGCCTCTAAAGCAGTAGAAAAAGGAAATGGTAAACACTTTGTAAGTTAATTTAATAAACGAATCATACAAATTCCATAACAATAAGGAAGATGATGAGGTCCTTTCTAAAGTCGGTGATAGAAAAAAGAGGGGCAAAATGGCTTTAAAACTATGTGCACGGTTGCGTACCTCAATTGAAATGCATAAACCTAGAACGTTGATTGATTCGCTCATCGTCCCTCATATGTGATATCATCAAAGCAGATCACAAAATGGAAGGTATTTCATCAGACGGGTCGGGGGGGAAAAAACATGTTAGGCAAGCTTCTTCGGGGAGAGGTAAGATTTCTTCTTTGTCGTAATGCAACGGGCCAGTGTTTGAAGCAACCTCCTCCTTCACCATGAGGACCTTCCCAGAGTTATAGTCATTAGTTCGGATAAAACGATGTGGTTATACCTAGAAGAATCCAGAGATAGTTGGAGAACCGCGTTTCTATCTTTGGTTATCTTGGAAGCCACACGAGTGCGCGACTTTCTTGAATACGGTAGAGGCACTTTGGCACGTGGCTCCCCATGAAAGGTGCCTTGTTTAGAGGTTATCTGTGTCTGCAATCAAACACCTTCGATATTTTATTCATACCCACAGAACAACAACTGAATAATGGATCAAAACAAGCAGCACTTGACTAATCGCATAGCAGCTTTACCCAGACGACCGACAAGAGGCCCGTTAGATATCAACGAGTGCGTATCACTCCCATGTACAGGGACACCAAGTACTAAGTTTAGATAGTTCACCTCTAAATAGTCCTTTGTCGCCTACAAATTACATTAATGCCACACAAACACGAATGCTTTCACCAGGCGGTCCGGCGCCAAGAAGCCGAACACCTAGGCTTCCGTCACCGAGTCCCGGTTCGAATTTATCAACCAACACTTTCATGACAGCTCCCACATCGCTCTCGCCATCACAAAACGCATCATTTCAATCAACAGTCTCAACACTTCAGAAAGACTTCACATATCTCTTACGCCCAGAAATCTATCATCCTCTGCCCGTTCTTGAAATTCCACCACCATTTCGTTCTTCCCCAGCTTCATCACTCCCACCTAACCCTGATATCAATACTCTTTCGTCACTCCTGGCAGCGGGATATTTTCGAGCTGCGGCTATTTTGAGTGCTACGCTATTAACATCGAATCCTGGACCCTCATCACACGATGAGATTTTCAACCTCTTCTATATCCGTCTAGCATGTCTTACGCTCTGTAATCAGACACAACTTGCGGCTCAAGAAGTCAAAGCTCTCGAGGATCTTAACGCTGCTTACTATCGAGATGATGAAACGGATACTCATATGGTAGGATGGGAGCTGAGGGTTTTGGCAGTTCGATTGCAAGGCATGGGATTAGGGGATGCGAGAAGAGGTGTTATGGGTTACTATGATCTAGCTAGAGATGCTAGAAGTATGTTGACAAAATTAAAGAAACGTAAGGCAGCTGGTGATGCCTTAGATGGTGAGATAGTATTATGGGAAAGCAGATTGGCGGATTTGAGTATCAGAGTTGCGAGTGCCTTGATTGAGATGGAAGATTTAGTGGGAGCAGGGATGCATTTGAAGACTTTGAAGGTTAATGAAGAGGGAGATGAGGAATTGAGGGCTAAGAAAGCATTACTGTGGTTGTGTTTGGGGGATATTGATGCTGCAAGGGAGTGTCTAAAGAAGGCGAATGGGGAAGAATTTAAGGCGAGTGAAATAGATGGAACAATCCGAGCTCTTGCTTTTGTTGCTGAAGGGAAGTATGAGGAAGCAGTTGTGATTTGGGAAGAGCTCATTGCCAACGAGGAAACGGTAGCTGGAAAAGGAGAAAAAGCTATGTGGAGGCAAAACCTTGGTGTCACATTATTGTACTTGGGTCGTGGTGATGAGGTATGTATCATTCCCTTCCCCCAATATCTTTTTCCTGCTACGACCATCACTTTTTCCACTATGGAGCCCGCTACATCACACATACTCACAATTCGACCAACAGGCAAGAACCATTCTCGAATCACTAATTGCAGAAGACAATTCTTTCCACGCTTTAACATTCAACCTGAGTACTATCTATGAATTATGCACAGAGAGATCAAGAACGTTGAAGGTTGCGTTGGCCGAGAAGGTTGCTGGAATGGTGGATATTGGGGAGAATGAGGGAGTAGTAAGAGGATGGGAGAAAGTTAATGGGGACTTTAAATTGTGATTGAGGCCTGGTATCCCTTTTGTTTTTGTGGGATGGATCTGGACAAGGTGAATGCAGACTTCCAATATTAATTCACACATTTCATTGCTTCTTACCCTTATAAAGCAAAGCAAACCTATTCGACAAGAATAACTGTTGCCATATATGTAGGCTCTCACTTTGGATGCATTGACATCAACACTTGGATTTATCCACCCAATCTAGAACATTAAAAGTCATAAAAAATCATAAAACAGTAAAAGATGGTTGTTGATTGGAGTGCCTCTTTATGCACAATTTATGCACTCTTCACTTCCCCAACCAATCAAATCGACCAAAAGACTAAAAAGAACTTTCCACTCGCTACCCCACATTTTGCCCCCGATACCGCTAGAAAATTAGGAAAAGGGCGGACTGAGTGTTCCAATAAATATTGTTGGAGGGTATGAATCACAACTTTAAAGTCATATTTTCTCAACTTTCCTACAAACTCTTTTTTTTCTCATAGAGTTTTTGCGACAATTACCTCTCTTCCTCTGAGCAAGATTCAATTGAGAAATTACTCAATTTCTTCTTCCGGATTTAGTTGAGCCATTGTAATTACTTTCATTTCTTCTCTTTATTCGTTTGCCTCTTGAGGTTCGACATCGGAACATATCTACAGAAACTCCGCCCTGAAATTGAACAGAAGTCAAGATGCTTCGTTCAATACCCGCCAGGCGTGCTATTCGCACAATTGGTAGCAATGCGAAATGGATGGATGTCGCTGGTGCAAGGGGTTTGTCGAATCGTGTGAAGGCGGCGGGCGGTATTATGGTTGAGAAGAAGGGTACGAGGGCGCAAGCTACTGCTGCTCCTCAAGCTGCTAGGTATGACTTTCTCTTTTGTTTACATCTATGGATGTTTTCTGCGGGTCCAATTTCACTCTCATCCCAGAAATTGGGGGTGAGTCACTTTGGGATGGAAGACAGTGGACTGACATGTGAATATAGTCAAGTTAGAGAAAGTCCAAGTCCAGCATTCAATACCGCATCTTCGAAAAATGATTCAGGCAAGGAATTGGCAGGACAGGGACAAAAATACTCGGAGATGGATGAGTCGTATGTTATACCCATTTTCAGCGAGGTGACACAAGAAGGTCCTAATTCTGGCATAGATTTATCGGCATGACTGGCGGAGAGATCTTTCATGAAATGATGTTACGGCAAGATGTCAAACATATCTGTGAGTTTTGTTCTCTAACTCCTCAAGGATCCGAGCTAATAGAGAAATAGTTGGTTATGCAGGAGGAGCGATTTTACCAGTTTTCGATGCGATTTACAACTCGAAACATTTCGAATTTATCTTACCAAAACATGAACAAGGTGCTGGACATATGGCGGAAGGGTATGCCAGAGCTTGTGGTAAACCTGGTGTTGTTCTCGTTACATCTGGACCTGGTGCTACCAACGTTATCACTCCAATGCAGGACGCTTTATCTGATGGAACACCAATGGTTGTTTTCACCGGACAAGTCGTTACAACTGCTATTGGAAGTGATGCTTTCCAAGAGGCCGATGTCATTGGTATCTCGAGAGCTTGCACAAAATGGAACGTTATGGTCAAGAATATTGCTGAGCTCCCAAGAAGAATCAAGGAGGCTTTCGAAATCGCCACTTCTGGAAGACCTGGACCAGTTTTGGTAGATTTACCAAAGGATGTTACAGCTGGTATTTTACGAAAGGCCATCCCTACCCACCACATTATGCCATCTTTACCCAGTCAAGCCTCAAGAGCGGCCCAGGCTGTTCAAAAGAAACAACTTGCAGGTTCAATTGAACGTGTTGCAAAATTGATCAACATCGCCAAAAGGCCAATCATTTATGCTGGTCAAGGTGTTATCTCTACTCCAGAGGGTCCCAAGTTGCTTAAGGAGCTTGCTGAAAAGGCATCCATCCCTGTCACAACAACTCTCCAAGGTCTTGGTGGATTCGACGAGCTTGATGAGAAGTCTTTACATATGCTTGGTATGCACGGTTCCGCATACGCTAACCTCTCCATGCAAGAAGCCGATCTCATTATTGCTCTTGGAGCACGTTTCGATGATCGTGTAACTGGAAGCATTCCAAAGTTTGCTCCAGCAGCAAAGGCAGCAGCAGCTGAAGGTCGTGGTGGCATTGTTCACTTTGAAATCATGCCAAAGAACATCAACAAGGTTGTTCAGGCTACCGAGGCTGTTGAAGGTGATGTCGTTACCAACCTTGCTCAACTTCTTCCAGCCGTCGACAAAAAGTCCATGGATGAACGCAAAGAATGGTTCGATCAAATTAGATTCTGGAAGGAGAAATTCCCTCTTTCTCATTACGAAAAGGCCGAACGAGATGGTCTTATCAAGCCACAAACTTTGATCGAGGAACTCTCAAATTTGACCGCCGATAGAAAACAGGAAACCATCATCGCTACAGGTGTAGGTCAACATCAAATGTGGACTGCACAACATTTCAGATGGAGATATCCAAGAACTATGATTACATCTGGTGGTCTTGGTACCATGGGTTACGGCCTTCCAGCAGCTATCGGTGCAAAGGTCGCCAAACCCGATGCTCTTGTCATTGATATCGATGGAGATGCATCGTTCAACATGACACTTACTGAGCTCTCCACTGCAGCTCAATTCAACATCGGCGTCAAGGTAATTGTCCTTAACAATGAAGAGCAGGGAATGGTTACTCAATGGCAAAACATCTTCTACCAGGACAGATACGCTCATACTCACAGTGTCAACCCAGATTTCATGAAATTGGCAGATGCAATGGGTGTACAACACAGAAGATGTGTTAAGCCAGATGACGTAAGAGATTCTTTGAAATGGTTGATTGATAGTGATGGACCAGCACTCTTGGAGGTTGTTACCGACAAGAAGGTACCAGTCTTACCAATGGTACCAGCCGGAAATGCTTTACATGACTTCTTAGTCTACGATCCAGGTTTGTGCTCCTTATTTTACCCCAATTCCTATTGATCTCGCTACAAATTGAGCCTATACTAATAATATCAACAGTGAAAGACAAAGAAAGAAGAAAGATGATGAAAGAGAGAACATGTGGTTTACATGGATAAATACCTTGTTTCTCTTCGTGTAACTTTTCCCTTTACAAAAATAACTTTCTACTACAACTTTTTACATAAATGAGGGCATCTCATAGTTGATATCTGGGCGTCTTTTTTTTCCCTGCTGGTATGCATCATGGGCGGAAAAGCGAAACAATTCAAAAGTCTTTTCGTTTTCATTGAATAGGGTGGTTCTGGTTTTAGCCTGGCTTTCAAAATTTCTGATTGGAAATTGCTTGAAAAATGAAAATATGGAGAGGGAATATTGGTTAGAGAGTTGGATGTGGAGATGCTTGAAAGCAAGGAAGGGGGGGACTGGGGAATGGATTGAGGATGAAGAGATAAATACGAGGGAGGAAGTAACTAGTGAAAGATCAGTGTATGTATATAGGAAGGATAGTAATGGATGAATCAACGGGTGGATGGGAAGGATGGATGGACATGAATTGATGGTTATGAATATTTCAATTGCGAACTTTGAATATCTGGCTACTTGATGTGAATGAATGGTTGGTGATGTGATATTTATTGATGGGAGTTTTGCTACGGTAGATACTAGCATAGATTTAGTTCACTAGGATCTCACGGACTCATCCATTTTTGGGTCGATGGAATGTATTAGAGATGTATTTACATGCAGCTCGAGAAGATGATTATTGTGACACTGGGTAAAACATGAAATTATTCCTTCCAAAGACAATCGCGTGGATGTTGGGAGGAAGGAAAAAGGAGATGGCAGCATCTAGATGGTTAGATTCCTTAAGAGATGGAAATGAATTGTAATAATTGGGCAGGTGGATAGGGATAGGGGAGGTATGATGTTGAAACTGATATTCATATTGATTGAGTAGGATGCGATTGTATACCTAATGATAAATTGGTCTCTATTAACGAGACTCGGATCATCGGTCTGATGATTTGAGGAATGTGTTGGGTATGTAGAAGAGATGGATAACTCGGGGTGTATAGGAAACTAGGAAAGCAGGAACAAAAAGTCAAGGGCAATTTGAGGAGTTGAATAGTCTCAAACTATCGCTTCAACCAATGACAAGCAGATAGGAAGGGCAAAAGTAGGCAGTAGGTAGAATCATAGTCGATTCTTCGAGAAGTTTCGTCCTTGAGTCTCGAAAATTGCTGGAATTATGCCACCAGATCTTCTAAGCAGAACTGAGGTAGCATGAGGAGCTTAATGGTGATAGTAAACTTTACTACTGTCTTGAGAAGTTAGAATCTTGAAATTCGAAGAAGTTTGGTTTGGCAATGCCAACACAAGGGTCGTGGCAACACTGTTTGCTTCTACTTTCTTGGGGTTCAGGCTCTTAAAGCAGTTGGGTGAGGTCATGGTAGGGAAAAGAAGATGGGGTAGTAGTATTCTGGGGAAGAGAGCGGGGAGACGGAGAAACATGTGTGGGATATCGGTACTAGGTTCTAGAGAAGGAATTCCGGAAAAGGAGGAGGCGTCGCGTTATCTAGTTCCTATCTAGGCATTGAACTCTATTAACACTGACGCCGATGTAGTTCAGTAGGTCACGCGACCGATCACGTTATGGTTTTGATGTTAGGAGAGCCAAGAGTCATGCTTTGGGTATCCTGCAGACCATGTGGTGTTTTTGAAGATCCCGATTGGTTCCAAGTACTAATATGTCATAAATTGGAAACTTCTTCCAGACATTGACCACTAAATTTGTAGGCCAAGTAACTCCAAGATATAGTGCTATCTTAACATGCTCTAGGCAGTTTTTAGTAGGCTTGACTTGCTGATGTTAGTCAGCAATAAGCGACGCCTGCAAGATCGTTGAACTTTATTTCAACCTCGAATACTACAACTCAACAACAACTTGAAGTGTCGCATCGAATCTCGATTGTCTGTAGGGTTGTGTTCAAACCCCGGGTCTTAGTATCTTTTTCTCGGTTGATTTCTATTGTCTATCAAGTGAATGGCAATGGACTGCGGCTTGTTCTTCCCTCTTGCGACCTTGGCCTTTCTACTTTTGCTTGGCTCCAAGAAATAGAACATTTCTTCGACGCTCTAGTGGCGGAGCCATTTATTCCTTAGTTTGGTGCCATTTGATAGGGATAAGGATATACGGAATGTAATGATGGCATTCCATTCACAGTCGCGGGGTACTCTTATACAGGCCCTTTGGAATTAACCTTGTGCTACCAAGATCTAGCCTCTTGGTCACTGTAGTCTATAGATAAGTATGGGTTGGTATCCTTGCCAATTGTGATACATTTGTACTATATATGAAGAACATATTTCCCTACATGTGAAAGTTATTTTCTCAATAGACACATTGCCACATCCTTCCAACAACGTTTCTATATCTTTCAGGTCAATTTCGCCCTGTATGATCTCATATTCATTCCGACACATCCTATCATTACTCCATCATATAATACGACATGGCTAGAGGTAACATCGTCGAAGAAGTTTCAGGGCAGTCAAACAAGCCTTTGTCTAAGCCAGCTCATGCCTTAGAGTACGTGCAGGTTGCCCATGAATTGGAAGCAAACCTTGAGGATGGACTCACAGAGGCTGAAGCAGCAAGACGTCTTGAACTGTATGGGAAAAATGAACTTGATGAAGGACCTGGTGTTCAACCAGTACAGATTCTTATCCATCAAATTTGCAATGCAATGATCCTGGTTTGTTTACTCCTATCCATACAGTCAAGTTTCCTTTACTCACCCAGATTTATTTCTAGGTCCTAATATTGGCCATGGCCGTGAGTTTCGGTATCGGCTCATATATTGAAGGTGGTGTCATCTCGGCAGTCATATTTCTCAATATTGTGATTGGCTTTTACAATGAGTTCAAGGCGGAAAAGACTATGGATTCTTTGCGTTCCTTGAGTTCGCCTACGGCACATGCTGTGAGAGGAGGGGGAATTCGATCGGTCGCTACCGTCACAATTACTATTGGCGACATGGTTGAGGTCAAAACCGGTGACACAATTCCAGGAGATATGCGGTACTTGCCCAGAACGCCCCCTTCGTCCTTAGTATATGCTAACAGACCGTATGTAGATTAGTTGAAAGTATGAACTTTGAAACCGATGAGATGATATTGACAGGAGAATCGCTACCCATTGAAAAGAATTCAAATGCAGTTTTTCTTGAGAATGCCAGCGCGGGTGATCGTCTTAATGTTGCTTTCAGCTCCACTACTGTCACTAAAGGTCGAGCACGCGGCATTATATTTGCAGTGGGTATGAAATCACAAGTTGGATCAATCGCCGTGAGTCTTCGACAGCAGAGGCGTAAAGTCCGCGAGGTCAAACGTAATGAGGATGGCAGAGCTTTGCCGCACAGATATGCCCAGGCTGGGCTTCTTACTGTGTTTGATTATATCGGCAATTTTCTTGGCACGAATGTCGGTACTCCATTGCAAAGGATGCTGGCCCAACTCGCTTGTGGGCTATTCGTCGTCGCCGTTATCTGTGCGATTATCGTGTTAGCTGCGAATGGATTTTCCAATAACCAGGAAGTCATCATTTACGCTGTAGCTACAGGACTTTCAATGATTCCGGCCTCGCTGATAGTAGTCTTGACTATCACTATGGCTGCAGGAGCTAACGTGATGTACAAAAAACATGTGGTTGTTCGCAAAATGAGTGCCCTGGAAGCACTAGGTGCCGTTACTGGTAATATCCTTTCTTTGGCCGCAATAATGCTCGATGGTTGACTTTTGCAGATATTTGCTCGGATAAAACTGGAACTCTTACCCAAGGCAGGATGATAGCGAAAAAGGTATGGCTGCCCGCTAGAGGGACTTACTCCGTTGGTGATTCCGGTCAAGCATTCGATCCCGAAGATGGAGATTTATTTCACAGCGAAAAGTCTCCGTATCAAGCGCGCAACGAAAAGGATGAAGAAAAAGCGGATTCCTTCTCAAATCTTCTACAAAACAACCCCGATCTTCAAGCCTTCCTTAATATTGCTTCAATGGCAAATCTTGCGCATGTTCATAAAAGTGATAACGAGTGGAAAGCAAGAGGTGACCCAACGGAGATCGCAATTCAAGTCTTTGCTTCTAGATTCAACTGGAATAGGGAACTATGGACTTCCGGAGACGTGCCTCAATGGAAACAAATGGCAGAATTCCCTTTCGATTCTGACGTCAAGAAAATGTCGGTTATCTTCAAACATGAACAATCTGATAGAGCACAGGTTTTCACAAAGGGCGCAGTCGAGCGGATTCTTTCATCATGTTCACAAATGACAATGCGAGACGGAGAAGTCGTAGCAATGGACGAAGGAATGCGCGAAGTTATTCTCAACAACATGGAAGCCATTGCCGCCGATGGGCTCCGCGTTTTAGCTTTGGCTGGTAAACCATGGGAACATTATACCGGAATCAATGCTAAGCATGATCGTGCAGACGTAGAGAAAGATTTAATATTTCATGGACTGATTGGAATTTATGACCCTCCGCGAGTAGAATCGTTGGAGTCGGTGCAAAAATGCCACCAGGCTGGTATCAAGGTTCACATGCTCACTGGCGACCATCCTGAAACAGCTCGTGCTATCGCAGGACAGGTAGGAATCTTGCCCCAGGATTCTTCTACAATAGGACAAGCTTTCATGAATGCGATGGTTATGAAAGCAAGCGACTTCGACAGGCTCAGTGATGGAGAAATTGATGCCCTCCCAATGCTACCTCTGGTAATAGCACGCTGCTCACCTCAGACAAAAGTTAGGATGATTGAAGCCCTTCACAGAAAAGGGAACTTTGCTGCTATGACAGGTGATGGTGTCAACGATTCTCCTTCATTGAAGAGAGCAGATGTTGGTATTGCAATGGGTGAAGCAGGGTCGGATGTAGCTAAGGATGCATCGGATATCATCCTTACGGACGACAATTTTGCTTCGATCCTTAATGCTGTTGAAGAAGGGAGAAGAATGTTTGACAACATTCAAAAATTCATATTACATTTGCTGGCGCAGAATATTGCTCAAGCTTGCACACTTCTCATTGGTCTCGCGTTCAAGGATAACATGGGAATTTCAGTATTTCCACTGGCACCCGTAGAGATTCTATGGGTCATTATGATCACATCAGGTAAGATCTCGCCAATATATCAAGAGTCGTTTATTAACACGATAAAATTCAGGTATGCCAGATATGGGTCTTGGTTTCGAGGCCGCCGCACCGGATATCATGAACCGACCACCTCAGAACGGTATATTCACCTTAGAAATAATGATCGACATGGTAGTCTACGGCCTCTGGATGGCAGCCCTCTGTCTCTCCGCTTTCTCTCTCGTTCTTTTCGGTTGGGGCAACGGTGATCTCGGTTTCGACTGCAATGATCGTTATTCCAACCAATGCGATACCGTTTTCCGAGCTCGAGCGACTACATTCGTTTGTTTAACCTGGTTCTCTCTCTTCCTCGCTTGGGAAATGATTAATATGCGAAGATCCTTCTTCCGCATGCAACCTGGAAGCAAAAAGTACCTCACTCAATGGATCCACGATATCTGGGCAAACAAGCTTTTGTTCTGGGCTGTCGTGGCTGGATTCGCAACTGTGTTTCCCACACTTTATATCCCTGTGATCAATCGAAAGGTATTCAAACATGAGGGTATTAGCTGGGAATGGGGAATTGTATTTGTTGAGTCTTTCTTGTTCTTTGTGGGAATAGAGTCTTGGAAGTGGGTCAAGAGGGTTTATTTCAGGGTCCAAGCCAGAAAGACAACCGGTGTGACAAGTAGCGCAGATGATGAAGACCCTGGAGTGGCGATCATGGAGATTTTGAAGGCGCAGAGTACGCATATTACTAGAAAGGGGACGAAGGCCCATGTTGAGTTTTCTGAGAAGGATGGGGATTTGGAGAGTGGCAATGTTAGTGTTTAGGTAAATTCTTTGTCTAATTAGGAGGTCTGGTATATTAGAAGATGAGGCGTGTGTAAAGGATCTAAAAGGCTTCCTCTTTGGAGGTGGATGGACCTTCTGTATAGTTTCGATGTGCGGCTTTAGATATTAATACGCACGCGAGTGCAAAGTGTATGTAAGTCTGTAATTTATCAATTCAATAATAGGTTATCCAAGTTTACTATAAAGCAATGGTCTTCTTTAATATCTTCTCTGCTTGCATTATGTCATAAATCTAGAATCTCAAAGTAATCAATTGATGCAGTAATGAATTTGATTTTGGATTTGTGATAAGATATGGCCGAGTGAGTGAGGCATGTATGTCGAAGCGTTAACGTATAACCAGTACCCAATGAAGATTGCTCCTAGTGAAGGGCAGAAAAGCTACACAAGATGTTTTGTCAAAAAGCGAACTCTCCCCTGGCGTCTTGCGAAGTACAGGGTTTTGATTCCCTGCTTAGCGGCGTAGAATTCTGTATGTCGCAATGGGATGCTGACATATATAAGCTGCATAAGATTAGACGTAACTTTTTGGTGATTGTGAGAGTCACATTATTGGCGATTGCACTGCCGTCTGACAACATTAGATATGGTCGTAAGAGTTTGAATCATTAAAAGGTTGCTATACTATTTTACATAAATTGAATTTTCTTACATCATTCAAGAAGCCCAACACTCTGCTTCCGATGACGAACGATCGTCATGTTAACATCGGATATCAAAACCTTGCCAACAGTTCCGGCTGTGCCTTATTTCATATCCTTTCCGATACCATACGCCGTGAACACCGTGAAGAAATACTGGAGACTTTCAGTACTGTAAATTCGTCGGTACTATATCCATCTTAGAATTTACTGCACGTGGCGTATAGGGCCTACATAGTCATAGACCAGTCTAGCCGTTGCAATCTCATATCCCTTTCGAACAAGAATGTGCCGTGACAACCTTCGCTCGCCTTTGATCTGTTCAAACCCCCATACCTGTGGTGGGTCAAGTCAGTCATGATTCCCCTTACTAAGCAGGGAAATGAGGTGAATCACTGTAACACTTGTCCAAGAACCAGTCGAGGATTCAGCTTTATCTTGTATGCAATCACCCGAAATTGTCTCCTCTAACCATCCCGATTGCAGGAACTTCTCCCCTTCTTCTATACTTGCGGTGGGAATATATCTGCTTCGTGCCCGTATGTTGCCCCATATGCAATCTTTGTGTTCTCGCGTATCCCAATTTAATCGTCTTATCTCGGTCGTAAGCGCAAGTCCCACGCCCGCAACATGATCCATCATGATAGTGACCAGCCCATTTTCATCTTTCGATTGAGTTGCATGTATAGTTACATCTACAAAAGATATCGCGCGCCGTGTAAACCAATTTACATTCTGGAGTCGGAGAACATGTTTAAGTGAGTCCGAGAGGCGTTTGTTCTAGAAAGGGCCAAGAAATACTTAGTCAGCACAAACGCGCAACTTTTGAAGTAAGTGTTTAAATCGTCGGCAACTTACAAGTAACCAAGATCCATTGATATCATGAATATGTTTTTCTTGGGGAGCGGCCATTTTTCTCGATCAGCTTCTGAAGAAGTTTTGATTTCTTTGGTAATATTAAGACATTATGTACACTTATAATTTGGTCCCGTAATACTTGGGCAAGACGTTGTTAAAGAACCTCATATTTGTGCCAAGTACATGTAAGCGCTGGCGACAAGCCCTGTCACAATGCTACTTTTAACGCCATTGGCATGGGGGTTTGTATTAATTTACGGCAAGAAGAGGGTAGTATTCCGTGTTTGTCAGCCCGAAATTTTGAATCGTACGAGTCTGATTACTATATTCGTTCATGTACTCCGTGCTTTAGTTCCAACTCTATATACCTGTATACTCGTCATCATCGTTCGCTCATTCCTCAATTTACGAGCTATGGTATTGGCTTTCAGTCTCAGACTTGAGACTAGTCTAGCAATAGCTTTCAATTTAACTCCGCATCACACATACGTTTTTAGAGTCTATGATGGCTTCTTTGGATATGGAAAATACGTGTCTTACCGGAGTTACACCTGTAGCTTTGAGCAATATCAATTCCTCCAGCCTTGGCTTCTTTTGTAAGTCTCTGTGTGCTTGAAAATTGTTTTCTCTCTAATTACACAGGTCCAAACAATATGGATCAGATTCCACTTCGGTACTGTCCTCCAACGCCAGAATGTGAGATTGCACGTCTGGAAATTTTATGGAATACTTGCCAGTAGATTCAGGGTCCTTACTGACCGATAATATGCAAGGCAGGATATTACTGCCTTGCTGGGGGCCGGGAGCAGATTATATGCCCTCCGGGTAACTACCGTCCTCTTGGATCTTTCAAACCCATTCAATGCGTGTTGTATATAGTACTCTGAACTTCAGTGCTGATCAGACTAGGTTCAAAAAGATAATTGGTTATGTTCCACAAGACGACGTTGTGGTATCTGAACTTACATTGCCGGTGAACATTCTTCACTCTGCGAGGTACGCCTACCTCGAACATGGACAGAAAATAAAATTGGAAGACGTATTGATGATCTCCTCTCTTGTCTTGGACTCAACCATAGTCAAAATATCCTTGTGGGCGATCCATCCGAACCGGTAATATCAGAAGGTCAGCGAAAGCGTGTAAGTATCGGAATCAAACTTGCCGCAGCACTGTTAGCCCTCATACTCGATGAACCTACATCTGGACTGGACGCCACATCCGCCTTGTCTATTATTGGCCTGCTAAAGGCTTTATGCAGGCTTGGTATTAATGTTAAATGTCTTCTACATCAACCTCGTCTAGAACATTTTCAGTCTTTAGATAAACTTCTACTCCTTGCCAGTGGACAAGAAACATACTTTGCAAAAGCTCCGGATCTAATAGAGTATTTTGAGAATGTGGGGTTTTCTGTATCTAAGCAATGTAATCCGGCAGATTTATTGATGGATATTTTATCGGGATAGGGGAAAAGATATGCTAAATCTGGCTTCAAGAAATCGTACATGACCATATCGGCCTTGGTTGATCGATGGAATCTACAACGGAAGCGTAGCATACTTTATTTGGAAGACTTTGTCAACCATATTTCGGCTAGCATTATCTGCTTTACACTTCACATCATTTTGTAGTGCTTTGGAAACACCGAGGATGCCATTTGGAATCTTGCTAGCCGTTAATACTCTTCATTTCTCATGTTCGTACTTCCGAGCATTCTACAGTATGCATAATGACTAATCATATAGGTATTTATGGCCTTGCTTCATGTGCTTCCGTAACTACAAGTCGACAAAATGGGCCTCTAATGGCAACGATTGTTAGTTTGATTATCGGGGTCTTCGGGGGTTATGGTGCTCCTCTGACCACGATTAAAAAATGGCATCTTGAATGGTTATGGAGACTGTGTCCTGGGGTAATATATTCTTCATTTGTTTAAGCTTTTACTAATCTTGAGCAAGACATGACTTTTAGAAGTGTTTCATTATCGTACTACCTCATTGAAGTATATTTCCGATATTAATGCCACTGTTTTATGGACTGGGTATACGGTTAACCGACTTCGGCTCGACATGAGGTAGGTGCACATTCAAGTTTTATCTTTGCATCTTGCTCAGACTAAAAATCCGTAGCATGCTACTCATTATCGGAACAGCTTACCGGCTAATGGCATTCACGGGTCTAATTTAACACAAATCGAGACATGCAGGTATAATCAAAGTGATAAGGGAGATTTTAGTTAGTTGGAAATTGTATTACAAAAGCTAGTCTACATTCGCTACTCCTGCTCGAAAATATATTTTTGTCAGCCCTGCAAACTCTAAAGAAATTCTGTGTCACATCATTCTCTTCGCTAGCCTAACCACTTTGAGTCCCGGCACTTTATTAACCTTTCCGGATACACGCTGAATTGTGAATATGAATGTTTAGAGAAATTCGAGACCTAACGGATATAGAACGTGACTGAGCGTCTATTAACCGATAAGTGGGCTTATGCACGTCAGCGCACATATTGTTCTCCGCTAGGCCCCGCGTGTACCCATTTCCTTGTGGCGCGCGATTATGCCTTGGGACCCTGGTATTACGCAGCTCGGAAGGGGAAAATCCACGACGGCAACTGGAAATGCATGCGGGGGGTTTTTGTGATTGCCGACTAGCTTGACCTGGAAAAAAAAAAGCAGTGAGTAATTTTGAAGAACATCGATGAGGCGATGATTATACCAATTGATGGGTTTGTGTACGGCATTGGGACTTTGATTATTGTTAGCCTATTCAAAGTACCTAGTTCTTGGTGAGTGGGCACGGATCACACACCAAAAATCTTGTTCATAAGCGAAAAAAAAAAGATTCCCCCTTCATTTACATGAAGCCAAAAGCAAAAAGATTAATTGACCAGACTGGGGCACGATCCCAGGACCTTTCCCGATTTCAGATACGTCTCTAAGAAGAGTATTGTAAAGGGAATGTGATAACCAACTACACCATCCGGCCTTGGATGATTTGTGCTTGAGACAATAATATTTTACATTATATTTGCAATAAAATGGAATTCAGTGGATGATTTGACAGCCCCGCAGTGAGATCCGGTCCGCTTGAGAGTGGATCCTACCGTCTCTGACTACTCCGTAATGGTTGCAGCTGTACATGTTTATGTACACCTTATAGTCTTCGGGAAGTTCAGTCAGTCCCCGGTTGAAAGACAGGTAGACGATGATAGACTGATGGTTCTTCCCAACAGTAAATGCGATCAGGAATTGTCTACCAGTTCCTGGACAAGAGTCCCGGGAATTCATTATCCTAGTTCTGCATCTGTAAAGTCGCTGATTTACTCTGGTATCAAGTTGGCAGTGCTGTCCGGATTTATTTTCCGACTTACATGTATGTGCAACTTGATAGTTTGGTGACGTGCAAAGAAGATTGTCATTGCTGGGTTGGTTTTCATTTGGGTGTTCATTTCATCTAATCCTACCTTTCGACTTCATTATTCTATATCCATTCGCACCGCGTTACTTATTCGCCACATGACCTTCCGGGATTCAAATATGTCATTCTCAAAAATCTTCACACTACGCTGAAAAGTTCGACTTTCTATATCTAATGAAGCCGGATAGATAGTACCTGCTTCTGATACCACATGATTCTCTTACAATGTATCTGTACCATATATACTTGGGCCTCAGCCCTTGTCTTAACAATCTCTACATCGATCCACTTACTTGAGTCAACCATTCAAGACCTATCACCGCCCACACATATTGACCATGAATCGCCGGCTCTGTGAAAGTTTGTTCAAAGAATGGCTTAAGAAACGGTTACTAAGCTGTGATCTGCAATGATTTGGCCTAGAACATGGAATGTAAGACCTTTTATCTACGCGTTCGAGAATATCTTAATCCTTGAGAACCTCTCAACCTCCGAAAACTTTCAATCACCCAATCAGGTTCAAATTAGAACCTCAAATTATCGCAACGCAATCCGAACTGTCGAACACTCTGATCACACTATTCAGTTCCATATGAAATGAAGTGCCAGATTGCTAGGTCTAGATAGCATGGCTGCACTCTAAAGCCCATCGACTGGAGTGGTTACCAAAATTAGATCGCTCAAGCGTCACATCACAAGCGCCCAAGCACATCTTTCCACATCGGATATCCGAAGACGAGGGGGGAGGAGTGTAAAACAGAGCTTATTGAACTTTTACATTTAACTTTTCATCATTTGATGATTCTATGAATTCTGTAACAAGTTCCACAATCTGTGAGTAGATAACAGAATTCCGTTTCTTACTCTCTCATTCTGCAAAAACAAAGCTAGATCGAACTAGAACAATGCATCAAACCCCAGCTCCCAAAAGAATCAACAACATCACCAGCTTCTTAACCAACGATCAAATCGCAAGCGTAGTTTAAAGATTCGTCGAAATTCTACCGCTTGACAACGGCAATATCACTCTAGGTTCCTCCGGAAATCTGAATTGGAAAGTATGTTTGAGGAATCTTCAGTTGAGAGGGGTGAGATTTGGACTCTTGGATCGACTGCACATAGCCCAAGTGCGTATACATCTATGTATGTGTAATACGACACAGCACTATCAATATGGGACAAAAATATGACTATGCATATTCGTATCGCTTTTCAAGTCCTACAAACTCCCATTCTCCAGATAGCAAGAATCTTCAGCCCTTAGAATCAAATTGTAAGCAATCGCAATCGTTAGCAAACTCCAAGTCCGTCATTTCAACAACCCTTCACACCACAAAAAATGCCTCTTCAGGGACCTTTCTCTCAGTTCGCGGTGGTTGCAACCACCGCGTCATTCGCTATGAAATCCACATTCCATCTCTCGATCAAAGACCCCTCTATCTCTACCCAGACAAACCAAATCAGGAGAAGATATCCACCTACCCATGGTTACCATCCATCATTGCAACGACTTTCGTCGTGTCACAGGCATCATACTGCCGCTTTGGCTCTGCTCGCAGATTAATTATATCATCATCTCAATTCTTCGTCGATCTGTGGCACCTCAGTCCCCCCCCCCTCTATCCACTAAAGCTGCAGGAGAATCGAGATGGTTACGAGCTAACTCGTAGATGACATTGGGTATCTGCTGAAGAGATTTTTCGACCCGGGTTATCAGCTGATGATTTATTTCTAACAGCTTATGTATCGTCTGAGGCTCGTACTCGATATCTCTGTGGTCGTTATTGGACGAATGTTGGGTGTCGTGTTTGTCCTATGCCAGAGGGATAGCCTGAAATGTTAGATATTGTGATGAGAGTATTGATATGGAAGATTTCGAGTCGGATGATATGAAATCTGAGAGAGCTCTTTGGTTAGATGATAGAATTGACTGGGTGAAAAAGAATGGCGAGGGAGGAACTTGGGACTATTCCACTACACCCTCGTACGAATGTAAGTTTACAGATATGAGAACAATCGAGGTGATCAGTTTATTAGTTTTCACTCAAAGGTTATTCATGCATATTTGTTATCTTGAAATTTTGATATAATTTCCAATTTTACAAGTTCTTGAGTTGTGGTAGGCTAGTACTATACACACTATTTGGAAGTATAGTAGGCGCACAAGTGTTACTTCTGCGTGTACGATCGATTGAAGAACTGAGACCGCTAAAGGTGGTGTGCAAACAAAAGTTTGACAGTCCATCTGCCTCACAAACACCCTTCAATCTGCTTTGAGCATACTATAACTGTATGTATACATTCTATTCTGTATCTCAAGACCCAACCAGGAATCTTCAATAATTAAGCTCTAGAGCCTTCACGACTCTTCATCCATCAAAACCTAGCATGTAACATTCACTTTGTACTTTCCAAGCAGATAACCTGTTGTGCTGATGCATACCATACTATACCACTCGCTTCACCTTCATATATCTACAGATCTAGTCTTTTGGACGGTCTTTAATATGCAACTTCAAACAACCGAGTTTGTCTGCAGGGCTGAGGGTAAAGAATTCCGTGTTCCCAGTTTCGTGCTTTGCATAACCCGAGGCTGAGTCTCTTTTAGCGTATTAATGGTAGCCAAAACGTCATTTCCGTCTCTGCATTTTACTTAAATATACCCTGTAGTATTAGTGGAAGTTACATAGGATGTATTGTGTGAAAACCTCTGTTGTTCATCAGTTATCGCCCAAAAACACCACATCCACGTACGGAGGTTTTCTTGCTGTCTCTTGAGAACTATGTAGTCTATGTGTTTATAGCATGAATCCTTTCAGAGCATAATAGGAAGAAGGAGGCTCGGGATTGAGGGCATCCAAACCGTGGTAGATTAAATAAACAAGAGAGAAACTACAAAAGGAAGATCTCTAATGATACCAGAGCTTTACTAATACTAGTTGAGACTAACTCCCCCTGTTCTCTCTGCAATTACCGGGACTGAAAAGGCTGAGAGAAGATGGAGAAGAGTGAAGATTGCAGAAGAAAAGCACGCGTAATCACTGCATAATAAAAACTCTCTAAAAACCAGAAACCAAAACGAAGACTATGAAACCAAAAACACAAATCAAATCATAACCAAATCTTCAATACCCCTTCCAAATTCCCATATCTTCCAATTCTTCGAAATCAAGAATCAAGATACATGTATACAAAGCCCCGAAAGTACCTGCAAAAAGGAATTTGAATTCTCGACTCCCTTTCCTGGGTTTCTTTCCCTTGCTAAAAAAATTAATATCCATTGCCGAATAATGAAGAACAAGTAATATATATATCAACATCAAAACCCGAACATAACTGATCATCCATCCATCCATCCCCACCAAAACGATATCATATATCCTATACAACAACATGAATTCCATACCTAGTAATTATTTCCCTAAAGATACCCAGTATTTAGGCGAACAAAAATACCACTCTTCTCAGACACAACCAAAGATTCAAAGAGATCTTGCTTTGTATCTTTCCATCTATCTATACTTCCATCTAACCTTATATCTTTCACTTCTTCTCCCGGCCCCTCTCTATCCTCCGTTCACCAATACCTAGGTGTTTACCTTCTATATACCAAGATCAAGTACTTCTTACCAAAGGAAAGAAAACCCGGTAATACCAACGCCAATAGCCAGCCTAGTAATCTAGCGAAACTTCAAAAGGTCATTCTATAGATATTCTCCAGAACAAATTCAGTTAATGATGAGATAACATTGTAAATTCATTGCGAGTTGATCCGATTTCTGACCTTGATGCATGATTATCGTGAGTAAATTCGACTCATCCATTGGCATTGACATTGACATCGGCATTGATATCGCTCACATATCTCATCCTCACACCAACTCTGCCCCTCATACCCCTCATTACCCCTCAACATCCCACACCAACACCAAACCCAAAACCTTCAACATGATAATATTTCATTTATGTATTTATTCCGCTATCATTTCGAATCCTAATGAACTATCATCTCATCTATGATCAACTTAGTAAAAAGTCCTCAATTCATTAGTCTTGATAGTATAAAAAGTATGCCTCCCCTCCCTTTCTGATTCTATGACGAAGCACAAGCACAGCAATCATCCCCCCCTCCATTGCATCATCCAAAAAAACCACAGCAACACATATACCAATTCTCAATTCAAGTCATTCATTCCACCATCAATCCAATCCCTATTACGCCATTATCCACCCCCATAATATCTCGAAAGTTGTCGCAATAGCTTAACCCATCACAATTGTTCTCCCTCCATCAGATTCTGTAATTAAACATTTGGAGCTTGTACATTAACTTGTTGAGGCTGTAGAGTTTGTTCCGATTTGACATGTTGGGCCGCTTTGGCCTCATCAAATCTCCAGATTCCCCCAGTTTTATCCTCATCAGCTGTTAATTGGATACAAGGAGCCAATGTTTGTAGGATGGGACAATTATCAATCTTGGTGAAATATCTTCTCTCCCAAATTCTTCCCTCATTCTTTTCCTTTAGTCTAAGTTCTCGTTGAGAAACTTCGATTTTGGTCTTCTCATTACCGGTTGTATCCATGTCGCCGACCGCGATACCAGCTGCGACCTTGGACCACGCACGCCGCGATTCTGATGGATCTTGCTCCTCGATTGGTGCAACGATGAGAGGAGTGGTAGGTACTGCATCCGCATCATACGAGTCTATCAGACCACTCTTCTTCCCACCTTCTCTGATCTCAAATTGTTTGGTCCATTGTCCTGTTACGGTATATAAAGTGTCCTTTTCTTTACCAGTGGGGTATAATGTAGCGGTGAAACTGTTCTTCTTGCCAGATAACCATCCTTTGCCACTATAGTCAATCTTGGCCGTAAATCCTGAACTACTTGTAATGTACGATTTGGCTTCGAGTTCGACGAATGGGGAGCCAAAGATCAAACCTTCAATGTGAAGATTTGGAAGAGTAATGAGGTAGGTTTCGTTGTAAGCGGGGATACTGAAGACTGCATGCCCAATTTGTTTAACGTTGATGGTCCGAGAGAATGATGCTTTTTGAGCATTGTATCCTTGTAGGTATACGCCATGTTTCTTGTTGGAGATTTGGTATGCGGTAACAGGTGGGTGATGGCTGGAGGTAACATTAGAGATGGCACATTGAATATATCTAGAAACACATTACCTGACTTGCTCAGAAATAAGCTCAGTAGTTCCACATGCATCTTCCCACTTTCCAAGGAACAACTCTCCTAAGAAAGGGTTCAATGGTTTCTTCTCATTTCCATATTTATCACTTCGACTGGCATATTGTTGTTTCAATGTGCTCAAGAACCATTTCAAGACCAAAAGTGCTCGTTTCTGAGGATCCTTCTCTGCAGCAGGTGCGACAAATATATGGGGATGTTCTGCCCAATATGAAGAGAACTCAGTCAATGATGTCGATGACAGAATGAATGGTGGAGCTGTCAACGATGATAAATCTCCATTGAATGAAGCGATGGATTTCAAAAAAGCACTCCAAGACCCTTTATTTTGCGCAGATACGCCAGCTCCTTCAGTTTCGTTTGAAGACATCTTTGATAGTATGTTTTGTTGTTTGTGGAGGAGATTATTGATTTGGAGGTATGGAAGTCTGGAGTTTTGTGGAGGAATTTGAGTTGCACTGATTCAGTTGTGGAATATGAGTATTTGTTAGAAGAATAGCGCCTTAAAATGGACGATTAATATGTATGGAAAACAAAAGGTATTCAACGAATAACAATTGTAGAAGATTGTAGAAGAATGACAAGAAACAAGAATATTTGAGAGGAAGAAGGAAAAGGAAGGATTGTCCTTGTGATATTAGTACCAACGAGGTTCGTGATGGATGAGGAGACGAATACCTGGTATGTATGTACCTAGGTATGGATCTTTCTAAGGGTATTGGGTATTTGGTAAGGAGTACTTTTAATTGACAGGGTATTTTATAAAAGCTTGGCATTTGCCCCTCGAATTGAGATTTTGTCCCGTTCGCTTGTGGAGAACGTCATCTACAACAGCACTGCCCGTTTTTCTTCCGTGATGGGATGGCAGGAAGAAGGAATTCATCCCCAGGTCAAGTTCCGTAGATTGGAGAGATGATTTCTACTGGTCAAACTATTTCACCATACGAACTGTGCTTGACCAAACCCTCTTGATTTGGATTCATTGTACCTGCAGATTCGAAAAGAAGGAAGAGAATGAGAAGCATAAGCAAGCATCCGAATTGTTGCTGCTCAGGGAGCCAGGTAGGTACAGGTATATCTACAGATACAATCTTCAGTCGTCTATTTATTAGGTACTACAAAGACGATATATTATATCTCATATATATAGGTGGTACGGATACCGAGATTTGAAGGATGTTGATGATATTGATGATATCGATCAAGTGAATTACCTATGAATCTACGATACAAAATATCGTTCCTCTTAGTACTTACGTCTCCATTTCTTTTACTTCCTGCCACGAATCATCTCCTGCTCCAGATATTATATGATTGGTTTAAACAACCAACCATCTGTGAATCTCTTTTAACCTTTTTCGTCATATTAGAAATTCAAACTTACTGGGTGATCACACACAACCGCCTTCGAAAATCATGTCGTCTACCTACAACCCTTAACTCGTATTAATTACTTTACTAGGTGTTTAGAAAAAACCAGGCCGTGTTTCGTAGGTGGCTTATCATTTAACCAACTTGAATGGGTGAGTTTGACGGCCAAACGGATCGATTAGCAGATTTAACTGTAAGAGCGCTTAATCAAGATGAAGGATCCGGCTATTTGTTCTTGCTATTCTCTTTTTATAAAAAATCATTGATGTCATCTTGAGAAAAGATTCATAATAGCACCACACTTCACATGCAATATAAATAATCGAAATTATCCATCATGGTAAGAAGTTTTCTCATGGCAATTCGTTGCATTTATAGGTTTGACCAAAACTCCACCACCCCAACCACCATTTCTCCGCACTTCGTTATGTATTTCATAACAATGTCCTAAACCGTGTAAATTTTTGAAACGCAATCTGAATATTCGCTAGTCATTATAAATTTATAGCTGTCCTGCAGTGTTGAAATCCTTAAGACCCTCGGCAAGACGTTGGGACATGGTTTTCTCTCCCTCACGAACCCAAACACGGGGACTATCATAATATTAGTATACATTATTGTCAAGAAATTAGAGATTGAAGAATACTTACTCGAACTTCTTCTTGTTTGGCTTGTCTGGTCCATCTGGGTTACCAACTGGGGTCATGAGGTAGTCCTTGTTCTTAAGGACGTAGTCACGGATACCAGTGAGGTAAGCGAATTGCATATCGGTATCGAGGTTGACCTTGACAACACCGTATGAGATGGCATCCAAGAACTCTTGCTTGGAGGATCCAGATCCACCGTGGAAGACCAAGAAGACTGGCTTGTCCTCCTTGGCTCCAATAGCTTGCTTGACATGGGCTTGGTGCTTGCCGAGGAGCTCTGGGCGGAGCTTGACGTTACCTGGCTTGTAAACACCGTGAACGTTACCGAAACCAGCGGCGATCGAGAAGTATGGGGAGATTGGGGAAAGAGCTTGGTAGATGGCAAGGATATCCTCTGGTTGAGTGTAAAGGGAGTTGTTGTCAACATCCTCGTTGTCGACACCGTCCTCTTCACCACCGGTAATACCGATCTCCTATAAAATCAATTAGTAGATGTCATCTCAAACCTCCCGAGTTGCTTGACATACCATCTCGAGCCATTGCTTCATTGGTGCAGCTCTCTTCAAGTATTCGGCAGTGGTCTTGATGTTGTAGTCAACCTCCTCCTCGCTCAAATCGATCATGTGGGAGGAGAACAAAGGCTCGCCGTGCTCCTTGAAGTATTTCTCATCGGCATCGAGAAGACCATCCAACCATGGCAAGAGCTTCTTGGCGCAGTGATCAGTGTGGAGGACAACTGGGATACCGTATGCTGGTGCGAGAGCACGGATGTAGTGAGCACCGGCGATACCACCAGCGATGGAGGCCTCTTGGTTACCGTTGGAAACACCCTATAAGATGATTAGATACCGTAATTTCTGATGGAGTAAGAATCTTTTCTAACCTTTCCGGCGAAGTAAGCGGCACCTCCTTGGGACATTTGGAGGATAATTGGGGACTTAGCATCGCGAGCAGCTTCGAGCGATGCTACGACAGTCGAGGAAGAGGTAACGTTCTGCCACGGTTAGTTGATGTCTGCACACACATTCTTTCAACCGTGTCATAACATACAATGGCTGGAATGGCAAAGTTGTGCTCTTGAGCGTAGTTGAAAAGCTTGAGGACATCATCACCAACGATGACTCCGGACTTTCGGCTGAGAACGTCTGTGCAACCCATATTTTCGATTGTGATTGTGAATGTGTAGTCGAAGTTTGAGGTTTGTAGTTTGTAATTTGTAGTTTGTAGTTTTCAAAAAAGGGGTATCTGAGATTTGGAGAAAAAAAGAATCAATAAATGATCAAAATGGTTGAACAAGATGGAAAAGGTTTTCTTTAGTAGAAGGTCATAGAGAGGGGTGGAGTATTTTGGATTTTCAGGACCGATACCGTCACTTGGTAAATGACGCTAATGGTGGGGGGCTGTTTCCAAATGGAATTCTCAACATATCAATTTGTTGGCATTCATTGGTCTTGAATCAAAAAGATATGGAACCCCGAGTTGAACCTCAGTGAATGTGACGTACCTTTTTCACTTATTTCTTTCCAATGAATTCTGAATCTTTGACTTTTCGATGGGTCAAGGTAAGTACAGATAAGCTGAAGTAGGTAGATCCAATATTTACGATTCAAGCTGGCAGTCGTGGAGAGGTGGAGGGGAGGTACTCGGTAGGTAACTTCCATACTTTTAAAGGAAATCGATGAAGTGTTTACAAGTGGGGTTCCGGCGAAATTGACCTCATAGCCATGGCAATAATCATCAATGTAGCATTACCGAAGAAACTACGGCGAGATCCTCCGAT
The DNA here is from genome assembly GCA_004786145.1 of Botrytis paeoniae. Classification (NCBI taxonomy): domain Eukaryota; kingdom Fungi; phylum Ascomycota; class Leotiomycetes; order Helotiales; family Sclerotiniaceae; genus Botrytis; species Botrytis paeoniae. The sequence continues at coordinate 56,653 of PQXI01000102.1, forward strand.
TCATCATGCTTCGTCTTTGTTTGAACATCTTTCTCTCGGGCTTATTATTCGCTGTCCTGGGCATGTAACCAGAGGAAGCGAAAACTTTATTCCGGTCATAGCAGAAAGCTGGAGAGAGTAAGGTGTAGCTATGCTCGAAGGTCTACAGAGTAAATGAGCATATTCAGAAGCAAGCCACAGATTCAACAGGAGAAAGGGGTAAGACAAGTAGATGCTGTATGTATAGAACAAATTGATGAACGAACCGACGTTTTACGACCAATGAAGTTCTTTCTACGACTGCATATCGAATGTTTGCGGCTGGACTTCTTACGCGAAGCAATTCTGCCTTCCCAGTGGTCTTTACCCCCCTCAATTCATGAATGAATGACAAAAATTGGTGCACTCCGTTGATATTTACAATTTCTCATCAAGTTAATCGAATCCAATGATGCATGTATATTCTCTTTCCCGTTTGAGAAATGTATATTATTACATCTAGGTATCACTCAAGTCCTCATCAATGTCTTTTTGGTTCATCTTCAAACTCTAATCTTGAGCATTGATTTTGATCGACCTTCGAACAGCTTCAGGAGCTCCCCTAAGTTGTATATCAATCTCATAAATACCCAAATGTTTGACACGGTCTTTCTCTTCCGTCTCCTGAACAAATTTGATATCTTCCGGTCCAAATACAACCCGCTTTCCTTCCGAGTCCTGACCTAAGATGGTCTTCATCTTTGCGGCTATATCCGCAGTTGATACCGATCCATAGATGGGTACCTTTTCTGATTTCCCTGTACTATTCTTTGAAGCTGCAGCGGATATTGAAGAAGATGACGCTAGGGATGGTGAGACCTTCTTTACCGGTAGAGGAGCAACAGTAATGGCCGTCTCGAAGAAGTCTATATAAGGCGGTATCAAATCGGATAAGATAGCTGTGGAGCGTTCGGGCTATTCACAATCAGTCAGCATTTCTTGTCTTTTAATTTGTGGAAAAATTGAAGATAGACGGACGCTCAGCAATTCAAGCTCAACCACTTTCTTGATGTTCAGTCGACGTTCTCCGCTGAGGAATTTTAATGCCTTCTTCTGATCTTGCACTGGCTCTATTCTGGTGGTTTTGCGCTTTCCAAAAGTACTATCAGGAAGAGAGACATTTTTCCTCGAACCAACTTGTTCAGATTCTGTAGGTGTCACATATACAGCAAATCCTCTGCCATACAGTTTATTTCGCATCAATCCGGGAGGAACTTGAAAAATTCTTCCTATATCAAAATTAGTCACTGGAGTTTTTCATGGCTTTCCGGTACATGAAAACTTGCCCTTTCTGCCAATTCCTATGACAGGTTTCAGTAACTGAATTGTAACATTATGATCCTTTTCTTTCGCAAGCTTCTTCTTCCCTCGGACCTGCTGGCTGCCTGAGAATAGCAGTCCATCGCCGAAACTACTAGTTGTCCGGCGTAGGCATGCTAGGCATGAAGGTACCCGCGATTGTAATAATGAAGCCATTGAAAGACAATGAGTTGAGAAGATCTCCAAATAATCGTCGTGAGTTCAAATCGCCAAAAATATTTGGGTTTGCTTACTTGACACCTCAGTTTGATTCATTCACCCCTCCACTAGCGTCGGAATATCGGCATGAACAAAGACTGGGGTAACGACAAAATGAAGTCTGCATTGCCAATATTTGGTTCGGTTGATATTGATAAGAGATTTCGGAATACCTTCTTTTCAAAAAGTATTTTCCTCAGATAATTCATGACAGTCGAGCATTTTGTACTGTCTGCGGAGGAGGGATTTCAAGGAGTTGACACATAATCCATTGTTTCTACTGAGATCCGGAACAACTCTAGCTGCGGGGACTTGATCTTACTACACAGAACTCATAGGCTTCAACTCCTTATTTTCTTGGACACAGAAAGAAGTCGCCAAAACGGTTTAATTCGAAGGTGTGTTTTGTAATGGAACATTGAATATTGAAACTTCTTCCTTAGCCTTCCAACGTTACCTCTTTCCTCATCACCTCTTCTCCTCAACCTCATCTTTGATTCAACTCGTCCACCATCTTATCCGACCTCCCCCCCCCGAAATTCCCGACGATCTTTAGTTTGACGAAAGTATGCCAGATAAACAATTCACAACTTTAACATATGCCGCGGGCGCCTCTCTAGCTGCAATTACACTAGTCTATGTATTTGCGCCAACCTTCCTAATGGACGAACAAAACTCGTCATCCAATACGAGGAAGAAAGGAGTGGTAGGCTTGGTCAATACTGCCAATGATTGTTTTATAAATTCAGTACTCCAAGCCCTTGCTGGTTTGGGCGACCTACGCATATATCTGATTCGAGAAACGCATAGAAGGGACTTGGATAACTCAGAGGTATACAGTCGAATTGTGGACGACCCGGCGCGGCAGGGTTTACCAGCATGGAAAATACAAGGTCTACAAAAGGGCTTGGTTACCACGGGACTGAAAGATATTCTGGACGCATTGAACGAAAGACCTTTATACAAGAAAACGATATCTGCTGGGCCATTTGTAACTGCACTGGAAGCTGCTTTCAAGCAGAGGATTAGCCGGCAACAACAGGACGCGCAGGAGTTTTTGCAAGTAGTGGCTGAGAGATTAAACGATGAGTATCATGCAGGTCACAGGGCGAGAAACCATGCAAGGGATTTGGAGGCTGCCACTGCAGAATTGCCCACTTCAAAAGAGGGAACTGTGGACGAAGAGTTGGGCCAGCTTAGTTTGAATGAGAGCGCCCCACCCGAGACCAGCTCTCCGGCGACAAAAGCGCCATCAGATTCTTCTCATAACTCAGAAAAGGCAAGCTCAACTTTGTCAAGGTCGCCCCAACAAGGCAGAGAGTTTAATAGTGAAGTTGATAAGGAAGATGGGTTTCCTTTCGAAGGTGGTTCTGAGTCACAAATTGAATGTTTAACCTGTGGGTTTAAACCAAGGCCTACACAGACAACATTTTGTTCTCTTACATTGACTGTTCCTCAGGCCACATCTACCACATTAAATGCATGCTTTGATGGAATGTTTAAAACAGAGTATATTGAGGACTTCAAATGCGAGAAGTGTAGATTATTACATGCCTTGGAAACCTTCGAACAAGAATATTCTCGATCGAATTCTCAAAAATTCAAGGAGAAGACACAAATATCAATCGACAAATTAAAGGCTGCTATAGAGACAAACCCGGAAGAAGAGCTTCTCGATGTTGAACTACCAGATTCGAGATTTGCTCCCAAGCGAAAAATCGCCAAACATGTCCGTATTACCAAATTCCCAAAAGTCATGGCGATTCATCTGTCGAGGTCAATCTTCGACTCCAGATCAACGACAATGAAGAATTCTGCCAAGGTGGCATTCCCTGAACAGCTCCCACTTGGAGGTTTATTGGACCGACGAAAGTACAAGCTCCTTAGTCTAGTCTGTCACAAGGGAAGTCACCATAGTGGACACTATGAATCTTTCCGGAGACAAAATATCGTTGCTCCATTTTCAACTCCAAATACTTTCCAGCCATCAGTAGCGTATGCCAGATCTTCAACTCATACCCCATCATTACCTTCAACCCCTCAGACAAGCGCTACTCCAAGGGATGATGGTGATAACACTACCCTCTCATCTACTCCAGAATTATTGTCCTCAAAGACAGCCTCTACCACATCTCTTTCAAATATAACTGGGCGCCATTCGTTAGACTCTTCACTTAATAATAAACATCTCTCTGGCGTTTATCCAACATCAGCCAGTTCCATTGCATCGTCGTCTAAGACAGCGGGTCCCACATCAGCTCCCCAAGATTCCGATACTGGTAGCATCCGCTCCTTAGGACGTTCGGCTCGGAAAACTCTATCCAAAGTTTCCAGTACAATCAGTCGATCATCCCCCGCTTCATCCTCGCCGAACCTATCTCCATCCGATCCAGAAATTGGCCGGACATCTTTGACAGAAACAGTTCGTACTAGGCGGAAAAAGAAGACGGTCGAAAGATGGTGGAGAATTAGTGACGAAAAGATAAAAGAGAGCAAGACTAGTGAGGTTTTGGGCATGCAAAAGGAGGTTTATATGTTGTTTTACGAGCTAGAGCGGGGAGAGGAAGATTCATAAAAGCATTTTGGGGGTGTGCTGCATGAAAACATGGGGTTTGGGTTATGTTTTGTATATTGATTGAATATGTATTTGATACCGGAAGCAGGTTTGAACTGAATAGATGAACATTAGGTAGTCCCAGCGAGAAAACATACTTTAAAGCGCTGGGAAATTATACTATGTATCCTGAATAATACGATTATTTGTATTATAAAAGTACTTGACTATGTCATGAATGACTACCGGTCAAACGCAGGGGGATATCAGTTGTTTTGAATAACCTTGTGATAATAGCATATTAGTCGTCCAAAAAGAGTTTGTGGTTATCAATCGTCTAAATGGAGTAGTTACCGAACATCAAAATCTTTGGATTCACCGCCCTCAGATCTACCAAATCCACTCTCGAACAACGAAGCAATAAATTACCTACTTGCTTAATAAAATCGATTGCTTATACATTCCGCGTGAATCAATTCTTTACTGTTTTAAAGTTCCCGTATTAACGTATAAATACAATACAAATACAGCTACGGGTTATAAAGATTACCCGAGTTCACGCGCTCGCCCCTCCAAGCTCTAGAAAAACGCGCTCTTCGCGTTCTTATGCCACGAATTTCAAGATTCTCCAAACCGCGATCGATACAACACAATTGCATTGCAACAACACATCTCATGAATATGCGCTCAGATGGCTCCTGGCAAACAACCTCGATATGATAGCTCGCCTTCACCGCGCACGAGAGGAACTTTCCGCGCGAATAATAATGATAATGGGACTGATATATGGGGCAACAGAGCGAGGGGAGGGTCCGGAGATACTTGGATAAAGAAAATAATGGAAGACGATGAAAACAATGGGGAAGATGCGAGTGTAGATATCGAAGGTGTTACAAGAGATATTGGGAAGATGAGAGAGGAGGAAGCTAATGGGACGGGTAGAGGATGGGATACAGAGCTTGAGTTTACGGCTCGAAGTGTGGATATTAATCGTAGCCCACGACTGAAAACGAATGGTATACCGAGCAGGATAGAGGAGATTATGGAGCAGGAAAGGAGTTTTGTTGAGGATGATGAGGAGGAAGAGGAACATGGAAAGGCAAATTATGTGAAGGTTCAAGAGAGGCCGGCGAGGAGAGGAAAGTCCGTTGATAATCTTGAAAGTCGTAAAATTTCGCGGCCAGTAGAGGATGAGAATGCGAAAAAGGAGACAATTCACGCAAAATCGGAAGAACGGAGAGAGCGTGTGCGGAGAGAATTGGAAAAACGGCGTGCAGAACGGAGGCCAATTACTTCGTACGAGAGTGAAGATAATAAAATTCCCCAAGAAAGGCAGGAAGGAGCATTGCGGAATAGGTTACCCCGAGAACGAAGATCAACAAGCGGCGACTTCTCGAAAAGCAATTCATTCCATGTCGACAATCATGTACGCAGCATGCGTAACGATAAAGAAAATGTTATGCCGCAGGAAGAGAGACCATTATCCCGACTAGAAAGAAGGTTCCAAGGGGAAGATGGCTTAAAAGCAATACAGAGGGCCCGTGAAAGCAGATCAAGGACCGATTACGACCAGAGAGTTCCAGAAAATACCGAACCACAGGCGAATTCTGAATCCAACCATAGAGTTCTAGAAAATGCTGAACCACGGGCAAGGGCCGAATATATCCGTAGAGCACTAGGAAATGCTGAGCCACGATCTTTGGAACGACCTAAAGCCAACGACAAAACGGATAAAATGCACGAAAAAACAATACTTGATAAAGAAAGAGAGAGGATACGTGGAACGCCTATTACAGTATTTCCAGAAAATGAGAGACGTCCAAATGGAACGACTTCTAAACAAGAAGATTCCCTTCAAATCTTAAGGAATCTTTCTAAAGCCATTACGGGTACAAGTGGAAGCGGGAGAAATAGTTCCGATAGGTTAGATAATGATCTTGAAACTCCGGTATTATTAGAAAGATCTCCCTACGAACTTGAACAGGTCTCTGAGAGGCTTCCAGATTCCGCACCCACCCCACCTCCATCAGCGCCTATCAACCCTCTCCTATTGCCCACCCCAAAAGTCACAGGTGGGTGGATCGAGACCCCCGCACCACCGCGAATGCGCACCAACGGTAGAACACCCAAAGAACAACCTCAGATCAAAGAGGAACCTTCCTCGCCCCGCAGCCACATTGAGCCTTCCAAACCTTCCCAGTCACAGTCTCGATCCCGTCCAACTCCAATAAACAGTGCCCCTACCATCTCCGCCGCTGCCGACCTCCAACGTATAGAAAAAGAAGCTCGAGTCGATGATTCCACTACAATCGATCGAGACTTCTCCCTGTTTTTAAAGAATCAACCTACGTCTCCAAATTCTGAAACTGTAGAAATCAATCTCGATTTCGATGAAAATGGCCAACCACTTTCTCACGAAGAGAAAGAAAAAAGGTTGGAGGAACTTGCGTTCCTTCGTATGAGTCAGAGTTTAAAACACACTACGAGTAGTATACGAGATGCGAGACATGGCATTGAAAGACTGGAACAGCAAGTCTCATCATCAGGTCCACATTCGCACTCACCCAAAGAACTCAGCATCCCATCCCCCAAAACATCATCTCGTCCCTTTTTCCTAGATGCTCCTCTAAACCCTGCCTTGAACCCAAATGTTCACTACCTCATGATACCCCTTCCCCGTCTCCGTTACCCTGGAACTAGAAAACTTACCTGGTTCGGATTACTATTTACAATCTTCATAACGTGGTTTGTAGCCGAATGGGCTATGTGTGAAACATATTGTCATCCCAAATACTCAAATAAAGATGTTTGGCACCCTTCCGATCCGTTTTGGCCCTGGGCTATTCCAACCAAAATGGATCAGTGGACAGGGAAGGTAGTCAGTAGGGGGATAGGAGATGCGTGGGATTGGTGGGAGGGGTATGATGAGGAGATCAGGATTTGGAAGGAGAAGATGAAGAGGGAAGGAGTGACGATACCCAAAGTTGTGGAGCTGGGAGATGATGAGGTGGTGGACGAAGTTGTGGAAGATTACGCGGGTAAAGATGATGGAAGGAAAGGAGGAAGCAGCTGGTGGAGCTGGGATAATGATGAAGTTTTGTAGCAATGCATCAGTATAGTTTAGCGTGCAAAGCGTTCTTGGATCAGTTGATGGATATTTAGTGTTTGAAAAGATGGATAAGTTCATGATGGCGTTCAAGGAAAGTTTGATCCAGGGATTAGACATGCCATGTTGCATTGTTGGGATGGATACCTGACCTGGAATCCTCATGGTTGGATAGAGTCAGATGGTGTATGGCGCAGTGTTTGGGCTCGGTCAAGTTAGTGAGCTGGATGCCTTTTGGATCAACCGGGTGGAATGGAATGCATATAAATTCCCTGCTGAAATTTTCACAGATCTAAGATTCAAGTGAGAGGTGAAATGTGAAATGCATATGAGGTGGGCAGAAGGATGAGTGATGTTAAAACCACGGCATTTCAGATACCTAGGTAGTTCTAGGGTGCGCATCAAACCTCTTTAGAAAGAATCTCTAATCTTTATCAGAAGATCCAGTGCAATGAAAAGTCACTTGTATCGCCCAAAGTATGGGGCTTAGAAGCCACTAGTTTCTTGAATGATTTCCAGTATTTCATTAGTCCGAGGCGGTAGAAATAACTTTGTGACTGACTGAAACTCCTTGCTGGACTTCAACTTGCCCAGATTTAAAATTCAGGAGAAACTGGCTAGTACAATCGGTGCGAACTTCTGTCTGGGTGTATTCTTGCCAACACTTGCTCCCAAAATCTGCTGTACCGATAAAATTAGCATCAAGATCGTTTCAACCTCGATTCTAGATTTGAAAGCATCTTTTATGTGTTGATTGACGTTGTTACCATACGCACTTCCATTTGAAATTTAGATGGCCAGTTGAATAGATATAGTCCGAAAGGGCTTTATTTCCGCAGCTTTGAGACGCATCCACTCAGGCTGAAATTCCAATCACAACTGAGGGATTGAAGCCACACATTCCAGAAGTAACAATATCCATGATATGATATTTAAATTACTAGCTGAGAACATTTGTTCCGTCCTGCGAGTAAGATAGGTGCTCCCAATTCCAACCCGCCGTTGCCACTTCCTGAGCGCCAGCATGCTGTCCACCTGAATGAATTCACTTCTTCCCTTGCAGCAAATTCAACATTTCATACTGTCCCGTGGACCTCCCGTAATGGGTCTTCTCCACGTTGTTCTTAGTATAATCGGCATCTTTAAAATCCGGCTTCTTTCCTTTCGCCCTCTCAATCTTATACTGCAATGCTGTAATCATTGTGCCTGTCCTCCCATGCCCATATCCACAATGAACGAGCGTAGGTACTTTTGCATTCAAATACTCCTGATAGGCCGTTTTCATCTGGTCCAGAGACGGCGGAGTATAATCTGTTACGGGGAGATGTGTGTAGATGATTCGCGAATTGGCATTGGTCAAATCGGCTTCAATCTTGAGACAACTCGGTTCATCGCCGTTGAGACAGATCACGTGGCCGATATTGTGTTTGTGCAAGAATGCAATGCCCTTTGCGTCGATGGACTGAGAAGAGTCGCCTGGTGGAGAAACGTAGTTTGGGGAGGAAGAACGGTAAATGGTATAGGGACCGGGATATGCACTTACGGATTTCCAGCGGTGGAAACCGACCTTTTCGGCCTCGCTTGCGATGTCTTGGGTGATGACATCGCTTTCTGTGCAGGCTTTGGTATTGGTGGCGGGGAGCATGTTTACTGCTTTGGGATCGTAAGTGGAATGAAGGACATGGTATTGTGGTATTCAGTTTGGGGTAGGGACAGTGTTTCTATATATTTTAAATTGGAGGCAGTACAAAGGGTAGAAGGAACATAAAAGACAGAAAGAACACAAACAAAGAAAATGGGTATACAGAGAACAAAAAGAACACAAGAAGTGAGAAGAACATAGAGACTAAAGAATCTTAGATTTTGGAAAGTAGAGAGAATGTAGCCGGTGAAGAGGGCAAAGAAATCAAAGCACTTATTATCAAACAGGTTCAAAGTCAATATCTTTCAAGAAGTTTTTTGAAAATTTTCAAAAAGGACATAGTAGAACAGAGGACATTGATACTTATCACCATGAGTTAAAGCGAATAATGTAGCCTGACATCGATAGATAACAGTAGTCTTCAGAGACAATGCCATACGAATGTCTTTTACTTTAGTGTTGGACGTGTTTTATTAGAAACCCTATCCTGGCTGCAATTAGAACTAAATGATGTGGTTCAAAAATTCATATGACATATGAAGAATATAGACATGCAGGGTGGGTGGGTAGTAGATAATTGAGTATGAAGTTAATGTAGTGTCTCATTCGCCTCTATTTAAACAGGAGATCATAGCAGAAATGAATTAAATTATCGATTAGCCGAGTCGCCCCTATTCTTCAGAGAAAGAGATAAAATAAAGTTACACAGTGCTATATCATTATGTCTTGCGTCAAAATAATTTTCTCCTATGGTTCGAAACTCTCAATTCGTTCAGAATGTTGTATGTAGGTAGTGTTGGTAGGCAATTAGGGATGGGGTCGGATTAGATGGGTTTTTGTTGGTAACCACGTTTTCACCGTATCAGCTATATCAGTTGAATAAGATCATATTCCTTGGCTAAAATGGAATGCATCTTAAACTTGCAACTATGACCGCATATGACTCGGGATAATTCGAAGTAATGTAACAGACACTGTTCACAAGAGCCCAAACCGTGTACATCGGACCTCAGGTAACTTGCCAAAATTACGTATCAGTCTCATAAGAGCCTTCAATTTTTTAACACACATGACTTGTCTGGTAGAAGAACAAGAAAGAGCCATGCTTCTGTGTATAACAATCAAGGTGATAGAACGGAGATATCCACTATTTGCCCATTGGAAAGCCTGTTAGTCAAAGGGCAGTCAAGTTATTGGAGGACATATTTTGAATTAGATATCATATTGGCAGAATAACCATGGAACCTTTAAATGCGCCGGAAAATTTTATACATCAAGGTATTGACAATGTGTGAGTACAACTCATACTCAACCAGCAGCAATTTCCTCTTTTTCATCTTCCCATTCTCCTTTTTCTTCCATCTCCTCATTTAGCTCCATTTCTCCATCCCCTTCTAGACCTTCACTATCCCACTCATCGACGTCCATTTCGTCATCATCTTCGTCTTCGTCGCCACCTTTCTTGTTACCAGCCTTGGCCTTCTTTTTTCTCTCGACATTCTCCTTCTGAATCTTCTTACGGACTGCCTTTTCTTGTCTCCTCTTCTCCCAGACCTTGTCCATTTCTTTGACTTCTTCCTTCGATTTATGAATATATTCGTGCCACATAATTTTTCCGTCACACACGCCTTCCTCGACCTTTGTCATTCTTAGCTTCATCCTTGGTCCTAGTTCCACCAATTTGATAGCCCGTTTTTCAGCACCGCTTCTGGCACCCTTGACTTGTCCATCACGGGTCTTTTCCTTTTGGCGCTTGTTGAGAATCTTACGAGTGCGCGTCTCAACCACTTCAACCTCTGCGTCCGTGTCAACCTCACTTCCACTTGTATTATCTGTCATATATCCAGCCCCGTCTTCTCCAATCATGTAATCAGCAATATCTTCCAATTTTCCGAGGTTTGGTATTCCCTTTCTTGGATTTTTTGAATGTAGATATTGTTCGGCAGCGTTCAATCTTCGCAATGGCTTCGAGAGACCAATACGTTTGGTTGTGATTGCGTAATGACGAAGGTTAATGGTGTATGTGCCATCATCTTCACCTTTAGTCGGCTCTCGATTGAGAAGCATAACTCTGCGAATGGATGTTAAAGGTGTGACATTAGGAGAGATCGGTGGGAAAAGAGATTGGAAAATGGTGGTTGTGAGCGATTCGAGATGTTTGGGTATCTTGTTTTCGGAACTCGATTCTGACGCAGGAGATATGAAATTATTCATCACAAGCTGATTTGGTCAGTTCTTACCCAGTTGATCAATACAAGAGACTGTAAACGTACCAATGGAGGTGTTGTATATTCTTTTCCACCACCTTTAGGATGCTTCAATGCCTTCCTCACATCTTTACATAGAGAGTATTTCTCTACATTAAAATGTAATGTTGGACCTCTTGGTGTAAGAGCAATTCGCATGTTCGTATTTCCGGCCTCTGATCTCGAGAATAACATAAGATGACTGACACCCAAAGGGCCTGCCATTGTGAGATAATCTCTCAATTTGTTTGCTCTTCTCTCCTTCAATCTTGAGGCCGTATCTGGTTCCATCATCCGTCTAACATCCCTTACCAATTGACTAACACTTGGTCCGACTTCTCCTGCACTAGCTCGAATTACCATGCTTTTCGGGGATCGTGAAGCTTGAGAAGCAGGAGTTCCCTTTGCTCCAGCTGGATTATTGGCACCAACATGGGTGCGCTTCTTAGTACGTCTTCTCGCCATTTTTGTTGTTCTGAATTGGATGATGTTATTTCTTTAGGACTTTCTCCTCCTAACATTTTCTTAAAGGTAGAAACTTTTTTGCGCGGCCAATCAGATAAGCGAATTCGATAAGCCGATAAAAAATTATTTTCTCTAGCCTTCCTAGCTCTTCACACTCAGTCCATAACCATATCGTCGAAAAGATTGCGCCAACATTGAGAATTCTATTAATTGAAGACCTTGGTTCAATATACTTCTACGCATTAGTATCTAGTCTGACGAGATAATAATCATGTCTTCCGTGAAGCGGAGGAAGACCGATAAAAATCCATCTTTGGAGGATGTGAAATCGAAGAAGACAAAAGAGCCGAAAAAAGGCTCCCCCACACCTTCCCCAGAGCCAATTGAGGATACTGAAGATAACAGAGTTATCGAAGAGACCGAGGAAGTTGAGGAAGATGAGGCCCCAAAGTCTTTTAAAGATTTGGTGCGTAATTACTTGTCTATCGCTATATCTCTTACTTACAATTCCAGGGTATCGTCGACTCATTATGCGAAGCATGCGACACTTTAGGATACAAGGCCCCAACTCCCATCCAAAGGGAATCTATACCACTCGCACTTCAGGGGAGAGATTTGATCGGTCTGGCAGAAACTGGTAGTGGAAAAACTGCCGCATTTGCTTTACCAATTCTTCAAGCTCTACTCGATAAACCACAACCTCTCTTTGGATTAGTATTAGCACCGACTCGCGAACTTGCATATCAAATATCCCAACAATTCGAGGCTCTTGGGTCTGTAATAAGAGTAAAATGTGCTGTCATAGTTGGAGGAATGGATATGGTGCCGCAATCTATCGCTTTGGGTAAAAAACCTCACATTATAGTTGCCACTCCTGGTCGTCTTCTCGATCATCTAGAAAATACAAAGGGCTTTTCATTAAGGTCCCTCAAGTATTTGGTTATGGACGAAGCCGATCGACTACTCGACCTAGATTTCGGACCTATTCTCGATAAAATCCTGAAAGTTTTACCTCGAGAGCGACGAACATATCTCTTTTCCGCAACTATCAGTTCTAAAGTCGAAAGTCTTCAACGAGCAAGTTTGAAGGACCCATTACGAGTAAGCATCAGCAGCAACAAATATCAGACTGTCTCGACTCTTATTCAAAACTACATTTTCATACCATTAGTTCACAAGGATACATACTTAATCTATCTTTTGAACGAGTTTGCAGGTCAATCCGCCATCATTTTTACACGGACAGTCAACGAGACGCAGAGAATAGCGATTTTGTTACGAACCCTTGGATTCGGAGCCATTCCACTACATGGACAACTTTCACAATCTTCTCGCTTGGGTGCTCTAAATAAGTTCCGTGCAGGTTCAAGAGAAATTCTTGTCGCAACAGATGTCGCTGCTCGTGGTTTGGATATCCCCTCAGTTGATGTTGTGTTGAACTACGACATGCCACAGGACAGTAAAACATACATTCATAGAGTTGGACGTACTGCTCGTGCAGGAAAATCCGGACACGCAATTAGTTTTGTGACTCAATATGATTTGGAGATTTGGATGCGTATTGAGGCAGCATTAGGAAAGAAGCAGGACGAATACCCGATGGTGAAGGATGAAGTTATGGTCTTCAAACCTAGGGTAGAAGAAGCTCAAAGACATGCTAGGAATGAGATGAAGAATTTACACGAAGATAGAGGTAAGAAGGGGGCAGTATTGAAAGGAAGAAGACCTGCGAATGGTGCTAAAAGAGGTCGTGATGAAATGGATAGAGAAGAAGGTTAGAGGTGCACATATATGTGATTCTGGGAAAATAAAAGGTCCAATACTTAATATAATATTCAGTGTATTTCATATTTCTTGACTACCTTTTGAAGTATTTGCCATCCATTGTTCATGTATATTGCTTTGCCCTACAAGGTCTCGAAGATTGTGAAGTTTCCGTGAGCCTACATCTCGGTGATTGCATTCGCCGAGCCGAGATGCGCCAAAAATCTGGGGTAGCGGGGCAACAATAACAGTAAATATCACTCAGAATTAAGCTCTGATCATCCTCCATTGTACATTGATTGTTATTATGACCACTTCGCTTTGTTCACGATCGCTCCTTAGAGCTTCCCGTGTGTTATGGCGTTCCAATGGTTTCACTCCAGCGATTAGGCACATCAGGCGCAGAGGATTGGCAGATGCTTCGGCAAGTGATATGACACTGCCTCTGAAAGGGTACAAAGTATTGGATATGACTCGAGTGCTTGCAGGTGTAAGTCCAAAAATTAAAAGTTACATAAGGCTTTCCTGACCATTAACAGCCATATTGCACACAAATATTAGGAGATCTTGGGTATGATTTGCTATCCCTTATGTCGTTATCTAAACTCATAAATCTAGTGCAGAAGTAATAAAAGTCGAGCATCCGACGAAAGGTGATGATACTAGACACTGGGGACCTCCCTATGCGAAATACTTGGATGGATCAGGGAAGGAAGGGCCTGGAGAAAGTGCATACTTTTTTGCTGTAGCTTGACCTCATATTCCAATACACCGCAAGTTTCACGGCTCACCAATTACCAGGTTAACCGGAACAAAAAGTCCCTCGGATTGTCGTTTAAACATCCATCGGCAGTCAAAATCCTCCATAAACTCGCTGCAGAAAGTGATATTCTCGTTGAGAACTATCTACCAGGTTCACTAAAGAAATATGGGATGGACTACGAAACACTGCGAGAGATAAATCCGCGATTGATATACGCTTCTATCACCGGCTATGGTCAAACTGGTCCATACCGAAACCGAGCCGGATATGATGTTATGGTTGAAGCTGAGATGGGATTGATGCACATCACTGGAAGTAGGGACGGACCTCCCGTGAAAGTGGGGGTTGCCGTAACGGATTTGACGACTGGCTTGTATACTAGTAACAGTATTATGGCTGCTTTACTGGCAAGAGGAAGAACAGGACGGGGGCAGCACATTGATGTTGCTCTATCAGATTGTCAAGTTGCCACGTTATCGAATCTGGCAAGTTCGTGCTTGATAAGTGGGGAGAAGGATGAAGGGAGATGGGGGACTGCTCATCGTAAGTGACTCCAGTTCTTCTTGAGAATTTTACCTAATAACAGTGCTAGCATCTATCGTACCATATCGTTCGTACAAAACAAAAGATGGTGATATCTTGTTCGGTGGAGGAAATGATAGATTATTTGGACTTCTATGCAATGGGCTTGGACGCCCAGAGTGGAAACAGGATCCACGATTTGTCGTTAACACAGCAAGAGTTGCTCATCGAGCAGAGTTAGACAGCTCTATAGAGAAAACCACTCAAGACAAAACTACCAAAGAATGGCTGGATATTTTTGAGGGTTCCGGGCTACCTTATGCAGCTATCAATGATGTCCAAGGAACATTGAATCATGAGCACGTGTTAGCAAGGGATATGGTAAAAGAGATGGATCACGAATATTGTGGTCCAATTAAGATGGTCAACACTCCTGTAAAATACAGTGAGAGCAAGCCGAGTATACGAACAGTACCTCCTATGCTAGGACAACATACAGATGAGATTCTTAGAGATATTTTAGGGATGGATGAATCTGATATTGAAGCATTGAAGGCCGAAGGAGCTGTAAAATAGAATTATATAGATATCTTGGACATTCAAACGCTATAATTGCCCTCTACAGATGTCGTCGGGTCTTGTTGCTCTTCAACACGCAAGGCATTAGGCTAATTTGTAAGGAGTCCAATGCGATTTTAACTCATCACATGATTTTTAAACATGTGATTGCCAGTTTATTCATCACCAGACCACTTTTTGTACTCTCTCATAACGACATCTACAGGTACTTCCTGGAGCATCAACTCCTACACTTTTCGACAGGCTGAAGCTGTATGTTCAGAAGCTCCGTCATAATTATATTTTGCTGGGATCATCAGTGCGCGTGCCGACACGTCCAGTACATCAATTGTTTTTGGCCCTTACCATTAATAATATCACGGCTTTCAATTAGTCAATTGACTTCGGTCAATCAATACTATACTCTTTCAATCTAGATCATTAATTCTAGATATTCATCACGCTTGCTGCGGCACGGTAGCTTTGTTGATTCTTGCCGGCGCAAATATCATTGCCTCCACTGAATATCAAGCAACCACGACAGACATGGACGCGCCAAATAATGCTCCAGCTTCTGCAAATGGATCAAATGATACAACCATGGGCGAATCGTCCCCTCCTAAATATGTTCCTCAATTCTCTGCCGCGACCGAAATGATTCTTCAACGTATGAGAGCAGGATTATCTGGCGGGCTATCCAGTGTTGGCATTACAGGGACACCACCGGGCTATGAAGAAATGCGCAGGAACGTCATGTCGGGGATGAAAACTACGCAGAATATGGAAATAACTACACCACCACCAAGATATCAAACTAGCAAAAAGTCGACGCCCAAATCCAGTGCCACACCTAGAACACTCAAAATTGAGTCTCCGACTGTATCATCAAATAGTGCAGGAACCAAAAGGAAGCGAAAGGGACTCAAGACAGGACAAAAGCGTAAAAGAGTCAAGGATGATAGTGAAAGTGCGGATGAATCTGAAGCTTTGAGTGGTCTAGGCGGAGATTCGGACTCGGACGATTCGAGCAGTGCGATGGAAATGCCAAAAATTACACAAAGCGGAAGACAAATAGTGAAGCCGACTCAATTCGTACCTACCTTGCCTGAGACGAGCTCGCGGAAACGATCCTCTGCGTCAACAAATAAACGAACCCAAAATCAAGAACAAGCATTATGCAAGAGATGCGGTAGGGGCAATAGTCCTCAGAACAATATGATAGTCTTTTGTGATGGGTGTAATTTGGGGTGGCATCAAATGTGCCATGACCCTATAGTTTCAGAAGAAGAGGTGAAGGATGAACAGGCACCGTGGTATTGTAATGATTGCGCAAGAAAGAGGGGTATTAAACCGGCACCATCTAAGACTGACGGTGTTAGCTGGGCCGGCAAAACACTCGACCAGGTATTTGTTTTACTTTGCTTTCATACTCTAAACGTACCAGCTAACAATCTTTGCAGAGAAGGACATACCTAGCCTTACTGCCTCATCCCCAGCTAGTAGAGCTTCTCATTAAAGCCTCTATTCTGCACCCAGATATGCCTATATTCCCCGCCAATACTCCGCCCCTCCAACCCCGCCAATCACAGAATTCATCTCGCCCCACAACCAATCACATCACACAACCATTTCCTCCCTCCGCCACCTCCACAGCGGGTCTTTTCTCTCGTGCAGAATCAAACCCCAACGCACCAATGAACTTTATTCGCAAAGTAGCCACCAATTCCACAGCCTTTAATATCACTCCTTCGCCAATGTTTACCTCGTCATTCCCTCCGGCTCCAGCTTTCACTCATGCTTCTTCCGCTCCACCAACACTACCTCCACAGGCTTCGTCAAACATGGAGTCAAATGGAAATACAAATGGGATGGGCAATGGACAGGAAGTGTCTCAGGAAAGCAGAGAGTCCACACCAAATAGTCCACCATATCCAAAAGCTGGAACAGGGCTTATGAGCAAATTAGGCCCGGATGATGAGGATATAGAGTGGTTGGTTGATAATGATGATTACGAGGCTTTTAGTCATACAGTCTATGATGATTCCGGAGAAAGGGATTCTGGGGTTATATGAAGAAGGATTGTGTATAATTGATAAAGAACGAAGCTGAAAAGTATAATAAAGAAGACAGGAGTTAACAGTAGGTTTTTCCGAGGATAGATAGGTATATCATGAGCTGGCTTGGTCAGTAGCTGCTTGTACTGCATTTATTGCTCGCGTCGAAAAGGCATGTACATTGTATTCCCGATTGGGTATTGCTAGCAATGTATATATATGTGTTCGTCATTATGTATTTGGGCAATAAAAGAGAGATCGCTTCGAACAATGATTGCTTAGATGCTTTAAGGATTCGAGTTAGGCTAGTATTTAGGACAGGTGATTTATACTTGGTGATGTAATCTTCGTGGGCTGATCTCTGTTTAATGAATGCAAGTCATTGTTCTCTGAATCCATCTCGATGCTTCTGGTGTCTTGTTTTCATGATAGGATGTGTTGCTACGAGTTGGTAACGGAGCAGAAAATGTCGACATGATCTTCAGCTGAATTTACTCGTTCTAACAGGTCATACGGCATGCTTTTGACACACTTGATATTCACATTTCGAGCATGTAGAAATGAAATACGATGCTCCGATAGTGACTCAACTAACTCGGGAGGGTGGACAAGGATGAGGAGGGGATGGGAGGCGGATGGGGTTGAATGGAAATTTCAGTTCGAATAGCAAAGGGGAGGAAAAGAGAAAGCCAGATACTTCAAAATATACTACTTGTGTAAGAAAAAAGATATGATGAGAAGTTTGAATCGCTGGTTTATGATGTTTTGTGATTAGTAAGCATGAAATCTCAATTACCACCAGAAGCCAATGCGTCCGACTTCCCTGTCCATCTAGCCGTTTATTATCCATCCTGCCCCCAAGCTTACTGCTTCAATGCTCAAGTAGAAACTTCTGTGGATGATTTGCCTGTTCAAGCGACGGTAGTATGATGGTACAACCTTCCGTCAATAAAATCCGATCCCTCTTTACCAAACAGCAGTCTGCCCCAAATTTCCAGATTCTGTCTGATCTACACTTGGAAGTGAGCTCACAATATTACACATTTTCGATCGCACCTGTGGCACCCTATCTCATTTTAGCGGGAGATATTGGGTGTCTTATTGATTATGAGGGCTACCTAGCATTTCTTGCAAAGCATACCGCGCAATTCGAAAAGGTTTTCCTAGTTCTTGGAAATCACGAGTTTTACCACCTCTCACACACCAGCGCTTTGGAACAAGCTCAAAGACTCGAGAATGAAGCAGTTTTGAACGGTAAACTAGTTTTGTGTCATCAGAAACGATGGGACATTGACCTTGGAGATTCACAGACCACAATCCTGGGTTGTACACTTTGGTCCAAAATCGATGATGGCGCAAGAGAGGCAGTTCAAACAAGAATAAAGGATCTCCAAAATATAGATGAATGGTCGATTGATGATCATAACACTGCACATATATCTGATCTGACATGGCTTTTCAACCAAGTTAGGAATATTCAGAACCAAAACAAATATAGGGCCGAGGGAGAACCGGAAAGGAAGATACTGGTGATCACACATCATGCGCCGACGATAGTTGGTACATCTAGTCCAAAGAACTCTAATAATCCTTGGGGCTCAGCATTTGCTACCGAACTCCTTGGGGATTCAAGTATGAACTGGGTTGATGTTAAAGTATGGGTTTTTGGACATACACATTTTACAACGGACTTTGAGAAAGATAGTATACGAGTCTTGAGCAACCAGAGGGGTTATGTACTTCCAGGAAGTAAGGGAAAGAAAGATGAGAAATTCGAGGAAAGCGCCTTTGAGCCGAAGAGAGTATTTGGTATCTGATCATAATCCTAATTCCACTGGGACTGATACATTTTCTAATATGGATATCGAACTAGAGATAACTAAAGATCGTCTTTGGCATTCGTGTTGGACTTTCTCTACAATAAATTTGATCATTTCTCTCGATAGCCCTCGGAATCTTCAATCTCGACCTCAATCACAGGTTGGAGATATCAAAGCTCTTCTTGAACTTTCCGAATATTGCATTCTTCGTACAATCTTTCTCGCATTTTGGCAAGCTTTTCATTATTCTGAATTGGTAACGTCGGCCTTTTTGACTAAGCATATCGTACCGTCCCCTTGAAAGTTTGGTGCCAGCAACCTACCTTAACCTTACCCCACTTCCCCCGATTCCTCGCCTTCCTTTTCGATATTTAATATCAATGATACATTGCTCGTGGTTGCAGATGGAATAGGATTTTCCTCTCTCAAACTTCATGTTTCCATGCACAAATAACATTCTCATTGTATATATTCGCTGTGCTATTTACCGTGCTTTACAATTACTGAAGAATGGCTAGATCATTGGGATAATTTCATTTCTCTACAGATACCATGACAACAAATCTTTGGCATTCGAAAATATAGTTTCGTCTTCCATTATTAATGTTTTCGCTGCCTTTTTGATCGCTCTTGACCACCACATAAATGAAATTGTCATGCCGTTCCACTTAGAAAGTGCGAAATCATATGTAGTTGTATCTTATGCAGCGTTTGTGGTCATGGGTGTTCCTACTCTGACTGCGTTCGTTGTGATATCAGCTCCAGTGATGTACGGTTTTATTGTTAGTCACACAGTCATTTGTGCTTTCTTGGATTTTGGTAAGAGCACCAATGAGCGCGGCCCTATTCTAGGAGTACAATGGTCGCTTGAGAATGACATGGACAAAAATTCATCTGGAGTGAAGTCAATTTCAATTGCTTCTCTGCATTCTCACGAAGACAAGTCAGGCTCTGTAAGTTTCAGTCTCAATGTGCATAACCCTTATAATTCTGACTGATTTGAACCAGAATGATGACGATGGAGCGGCATCAGAACATTCGACCATCATTGTGCCACCTGGTCCCCAAATGTCAAGCACGAATTCAGAACCAGAACCCCAAATCTTGGGGATAAGCATGGGCTGGACGATATCAAGTCTTGTGTTGAATTTAGCCTGTAAAATTGTATTGTCAAGGAGCACTCAACATCTGGATCTGACCGCTACCAAAAGAGATGTGGCTACAATGTGTCTTCTCCTTGCCACACGAAACATGTTATCATGTCATCTTATTACTCTCGCAGCCAAGAGGAGCGGCCATGTTGGGAGTGCCGTAGAGAATATGGTCTCTTTTAATGGTTGGCTTTATTTAATGGCTCGAGAGTGTGCGGCTCAGAACCAAAAAGTCCCCACATGCACTCTGAACTGGACAGAGCTTGCCGTTTTCACCCTTTCGGGTAGCGTATTGATATCAGCTGCGGCACATTACCCAGGGGGGTGGCTGGTGGCAATTCTAATGCTCGTGAATTGGTTGTGCTTTTTTAAGACTAGTATTCGTGCAGCTTCATTAGGAACAGTTGTAGAAAATCAGTAGCTCACATACGATGCGGTGTTTTAGCCACAATAGGAAAAATAATTTTAAGTTATCAGCTCAAGGATGACATTGTAATTATCAACTTCACGCAAAGGTATTTATTATAGGGAAGCGAAAAGGTAGGGTTAGCGTTGAATGGGGTTCAGATTGTACTGTTATCTGAGCGTTGATACTGCACACATATATATGAGCTCTTACGAGCTTTAAACGACAAGTCATCAAATGTAAACATTAATCATTTTCATTAACTTTATTTATTTTATGTATCAAGTAACCACCGTCTCCATGGTATCAAAAGTATGCACGCAACACCCTCATATCCACAAAAGCAGACCACCATCCACCCCACAGAAATGCATGATTATCCAAACACCTCCCAATGCCCATAATGTCCCAAAAACGCCCAATATACTTAATACAATTATACACAGCCCAGAAAATCCCCACTTTTTAGAAATGCCTTCCTCTCTCTAATAGCTCCTAAACCCACATTATCATAAAGGCGGCCGATCATAATATACATCAAACTCCTGTTTGACCCGAATCCCATCTCTCGTTTGCCCCCCTTGACGCGCTTTATCTTCCTCGGGACTCATCTGCATGTGTCCCACATGCATATTAGCTATGTGTACACGCTCGGGCGCCCGAAATGGTTGTTTGAAAACGGGAGCTTTGAAAATCCGCTCCCGAGACGAAGAACGGAGTTTCGAGAGACCAAGACCGAAACGTCCCTCAGCTTGCTCTGAAAATTGACGGTCCGGATCGCGTTCTTCGGGTTGGGGGGAATGAGACGGGGCCGAGGAAGATTGGGAGTGTGGGTACGATTGAGATGAAGGAGGAGGAGAAACGTCTCTTCGTCCGAGAAATAAACTGGCGTCGGAGCCTAGTCGCTTGAATCGACCCTGCATTCCTCGGAATCCGTCGCCGATGCCGTAGTAGCGTCCTCCTGTAGTTCCGTTTCCGTTTTCGCTACCGCTGCTGGTCTCGCTGGTTTGCTGGAGCTCGATATCGTCGTATAAGGTTCGGGCGTGCTCTTCGGGAGAATTAAGACCGTCTTTTTGATCTTGCGGCATGTTTCGCGAGGGGTGGAGTATTATATTGAAGAGTGGTCGACAGGCGGGGAGACAAGCCGCAATGATATACATGCTCGTTTCGAGGATAGTATATAAAGCGAGATCGACGGCTGCGCGGGGAGTATCTGGAAATAAGGATTGATGCGCGAAAGAGACGAAACGGAGGATAGATGTAGCGAGACCGCTTGGGGAATGTTAGTTGGGCTTTCGAGAAAGGGAAAGAGAATTATATACCTTGATCCGGTGAGTAGGGTAACACCCAACCCGATCTTCACCTTCCTCGTCATGTTGAGTCTGAAAATAAAGGGTAATGGTAATAGTAACATAATGATATCGGTAATAATATTCGGTAAACTAGCATATAAAAATAGCTTTTCGATATCAAAATGACATTTTCCTCCCACAATCGTTTTGTCCCAGAAATAATCAACGGGTGTGCACTGGAAGAGCATCATCATGAATAAAACAGTGGATGATATGACGAGGATGTAGATCACAAAATAGGTTATCATACGGTAGAATGGAACCGTGAAGATACGGAGATACATGGCGAGGATGGAGAGTTTGGGAAAGGTGACGGCGATGGCGTAGGTAGCGGGGAAGAACATTAAGAGTTTATAGAGGGAGAGGAGTTTTGAGGGAGCGCTCAGCTCAATAGCTTCAATATGGTGGCCTACTCCGCAGTAATTTATTCCGACTATAAAATGTGATTGTTAGATATAAATCTCGTAAAGTGTGAAGATGTTTGAGACGTAAAATTATACACGTACCGAGACCCTGAGCAGCAAGCAACACGGAAAATATTAAGGCTGGCACCATAAGAAAATCATCCCAACCCCGCGGTGTGTTGTGAAGCCACCTGGAAATAAATCTCGCAAAGACGAAGAATATATTCAATATAATACAAGCGATACAAGTAACGACGAGTTTGTGTCCGTTATAATTTTCCAGATATCCGGGTGGAAATTGTGCTGCGGCGCCTTGTGCGTCCATCGTGTCTATTATTTATATATTTCCGAATTCTTCTGAGGGATTCCTTATTATTTACAACCGTTTGCTGAATACCCTTTGACTGAAAGGAGCTGAGGAAATAATCAAAATTGAACGGATGGATGCTTCTTATCGTTCATCAGTCGATTCGATCACTAGATTTCGCTCTGTCTGTCCAATTTCACCTGCCCACTGTTGAGAATATTATTCGAAGCATTTCTGAATTAACCAACAAACAAAAAATATATAGAAAAGGATGCGGTGAGATACTTTGCAAAAGCGTAAAAGGAGAGCATAAAAAAGAGTACCATCAGGAAATATCGAGATAGATATGAACCTTCTCCAACACGTATGTAGACCGCAATTGCCAACCGGAAGGACCGAAAGAAAACAGACCCTCAAAAATACTCTATCTTCGCCCGAGCAAATCGAACTGGTCTGATCCTCCAAATTTCAAATGGCACAGCAGGTATCTGCATCTCCATAATCTTGCGGGTACACCATTGGCTCGATTAACCCTGGCGCGTCCCCCATGTCATCCTCGTAGCTCCCATACTACACCACTACGGAGGCTGCACACACCCAACTTCCCCATTTTCCCTACTACCACTCTCCACTATCTCATGCTGAACAAGGAAGCTCTGAACAAGCGCATAGCGTAAGCTGGAAGCTATGTTGCCAGGGTAAGTGGCTAGTGCCTACAGGTCTGTATTGTAAGCGATGTCACAAATGCGCCGCAGGGTCGCAGCCTTGCAGGAATACGGTTGTGGTTGCGTTTGCATGGGCAATGAGGGCAAACAGCGTTTAGATTGGTTGAATATTTTGTGCAAATGCCTGGTCGATAATGCAGTTGTGTGGCGATGCTGTTGAAGAAAGTTGGTTTTGAAGATATGATCTGGGAGCTGAAAAAGAATGGCGCAATTGTATTAAATAGGGGCCCCAGATCAATATTCAAATGTCAGTGCTAGAAGCTCAAATCTTTGACCATCTATGATTTGCCAAACCCTTGACCAAATCGAATCGATGATTGCTTCTTTGCATACGGGACGGAAACTTTGAGCTTAAAAAAGTAAGCAATGAGTTCTTCACTAATCTCACAACCTGTCGATTTCCAAAATGAGATGAGATCCTTTCCCTGCTAATAATCAGTGATCATTCTGTAGCTCTGCTTTACGATTTGCTATGATTCATCTATCTACTCCGTTTGAATAATTTACAATCCCAGAATCACACGTGGATGTATGGTTACATGCATGGCTGACCGTCATGGAGTCCTGGTCAAATGCCTGTATATAGTTTAGTCGACTTGATTCGGTGACCTGTACGACAGGACCTCGAATCCTTTCAAGTCTGTACTCCGAGATGGAAGACGGGAAATCAGGAAATCAGGAAATCAGGAACGAAAGATACAATAGTTCAGAAGCTATGCTTGCTTGCTTGGTGGAATGAACGGTCAATTGTAAATACCTATAGATATTCATGCGCTCGGTGTCGATATAATATCTTCTTTTTCCAAATGTCTTTCATAGCAAATGCGTTATCTAGATCTTCAATCAAGGGGGGGTTAGATAAACATGCAAATATACGGCCGTATATTCTGAAGTTTTGACGATTACATCGTCCACCAACCGTTATTCTCCGTTCCAATTATAGCAATTCAATTGAATCTAATTCTTCAATCTTCCCAATCCATCGAATCATCAAAGATACAATACCCAAAATCGTATCCACTGTAAGAAAAGCTATCTATTCTCTTAATTTCCTAGCAACCGCTATGTTGGTAAGGAATATCACTCGCGCAACTTATAAGGAGTCAACAGTACTTGCCCGCTTCTTTCTTATCCGTCAAATCTCATGGCCTCGGTTCGGGATCTACAACCCTGTTCGAAAATGTTGATAGGCAGCCGTTTTGGGTGATCATTCATAAATCAGGATTCGACCGTGAAAACAATCACGATTTTCTAGAAGCTTTTTACGAAATAGCCACATGTTTCGAAGGATGTGAAGCGGATATAAGGTTATTCAACACGTGGAATTCGATTCCTGATGTCTTAGAGGCAAACTTAATCAGAACCTCTCCACAATTATATTGGTGTTAAGATTGGACTTTTGGGACGGAAAGGTATTGCTTTGTCGTGTAAGTATTAAGCACCAAAGGATTTGAATAGTTAGAGGAAATGCGATCTTACCGGACTTTTTCTTAGATACGAAATACCGGTCAATGGTCAAAGACAGCATCGGAAATCCTGATGACCTTTCGGCGTTTGTCTTTATACCTCGAGGGAACAGCAATGATATCAGGAAGCCCAATGATCAATCCTTATATTCCTAGTCGAGACTCCGATCACAGAAAAGTCCTGGTATTGATTTGATCGGCGATAAGTTATTGAGTACCGAAAGATTCCTGATTCAATGCTGTAGCGATTGACGAACCCCTTCATGGATAACATGCATATTCGGAACCACGAGGATGCCACCAACTCTTCAACCATCTCAATCATCAACTTTCCGTCCCGTATGCAAACCATCCTAGCCATTTCACTGATCACCGATAGTCCATTCCCATCCGAAGCGCGCAACCCAAAGACAGACCCACCATACGGCACGCATTGTCCGACTCCACCCTCAATCCACCCCCACATTATCCATAAAAGTTTCCTGCGGGTGATGTGAATCAATGTGAATCATTTTTTGCTTGCCTATAATTCTTTCCCTTACCTTCCACCTCAATCTCCATCTCCAATTCCGCACATTTGTTCCGTCCACGCACATCCGAGATTCTCGTGTCGCAGCAGCCGCACGTCCCAGTCCCAGTCCCACTCATAATCTTGCATGTCTCAACCGCAGCCACGATCACAACCCAAAGCTCGAGCCTCAATATCATGGATCCCAAGTCAAATATATACAAGCGCTAATATTCTGTTTCCTTACCCCTCGTTCCTTTCGTGACCTTATCAATGTTAAGCGCCCATCTATGTGTTTTCGCATATATAACTATTGATTTTTGAGCGAGAAAAAATTACGTGAAAGAGGATGAAAAGACTGCCTGGGGCTTAGTTTATTGACGGTGCAGGTGACAGTAATAGCGAAGAGTAATTGTGATGGCAATGATTGAATTCCAAATTATTTTGAACACGATGCTATTCGTGAAATCGTATAGTTGCATATATTGTTCGACTTTCGAGTACAAATCAATTGCGTAGAAATGGGGATATATAGGAGTGTGATCTCGAACCGAGAAGGATAGGCGAGGGGTTGAAGTGAATGGTGGCGAATTATCCAAGCAGGTAGGTAGTGACCAGTAAGAGTCGGCCGCTAACGAGAGCCAACTGTTAAATGATCGAATACATTGCATGACGTTATTGTATCGTCTCATCTTAGAAATTCAATGTAGTACCTACTTGACATAAATGTATGCTGGTGTACGCACCTAGGTAGTGAACAGTTGATGCATATCCAGGTATCTAATTTCGTCAAACTTTTGGTGGAAGAATGGTGCTAAATCCCAACATTAAGCTTTGTTCAAAATTAGCAAGATACATTTACGTAATGAACAAACAAAGTAGAACTGCAGATATCATAGTATTGACTCTCGATTTCCAAACGGCTACTCGACACAAACACGGATATATCGAGTAAGTTTATCAGATTTCACGCAAGTCAAGAAAACAGAAAATACAACAGGACAAAAAGGCATACGGTAGAACACTAGAATAATATTGGTATTCGATATTCACCTCTGCTTTGCGAAGCAGGTGAAGATAAGTCGGCATAAAAACGCCCATGAGTATTGATTGATTGATTCCTCCTCCTCAATCAAGGGAGACCAGACCAACCCAACCGGCATTAAAAAAATGAAGAACTGCAAGCGATATCATGAACAGCGCCATATCTGGCCTTTTGTTTGATCGATGCCCGTCCATGCAAATCTTACACCACCATGAAAAGAAACAAACCACTGACACAAATAAGCTCCAAAATACGGAATTTGTGATACTCAAATTATGAGAATTGGATAGCGAAAAGAAGCTAGGTGGATTAATTATAACCTTTAAAATCCACCAATTGGAGCTCGGCCAGGAGGTCCTAGATTTCTAGATGCCCCTCCACTGATAGGGCTCCCGATCTCGCCTGGCGCACCGGCAGAACGGAAGTCATGAGGTATCGAGTCACTGACATAGTGAATTTGTGACTTGCCGTCAGAAGAACGGATCTCAAATGTGCCACCGCCATTCATTTGATTCCCTTCAGTGTCACAAATATCCAGTAATTCCCGTTCAGAAACCGGCTCCTCCCTAGCTGGATTCAGAAGAGCGACCTCATTCTTGATAGCATCAATATCTAACCATCCGTCTTGGGTAGAATTCTGAAGATTCTGACAAGCCATACAAATCATTAATCTCACGGCTACGGAACGCGGTTGAGATGGGCGAAAGTAAGGTGGCATCGCGAAAGAACCATTCATATTGAGACTAGTATTCCATCCTCCTCCAAAACCGTTAGATCCAGGTAGGGAAGAAGATCCAAATGGGGTTGGAGGTGCGCCCCATGTGCCAAAAGAGCTCATCATACTTGCTTGATCCGAGCGGTCCATACCAAATGGAGGTGGTAAGAAGTTCTGTCTGCTGGGATTACCAGGAGCTGCACTCGAGCGTCGTGCGCCAACTCCATTACTGATAGGCTCATCAGTATCGTCTAGTAAAGCGCTACTACCAAGATGTTTGTTTGTTTCATCAGATTCACCGCTATTAAAATTATCACTCTGGCGAGTGCCGTGAACAATACTAGATGGTCGTCCAATTGGCGTTGGTCTTGCGATAGGCTGAGCTTGTGTTGCCGATGATAATCCATCAAATGAGCCGGACTGATTTCGGGAATGAGTCTGCGAAGGAGGTGTTTCTTTTGGGGCACCAAAAAGCTGGCCGATACTACCCATACCGTTCGGAGAAGGCTGTGGAAACCCTGGTGGTCCATGCATAGGGAACCCTCTGCCTTGTGGCATATGATGCATATTGAATCCGGGCTGAAATGGGGGGATGCCACCATTAGGGATCGGCAAAGGACGAAAGTGATTACCCATTCCCTGCTGAAGTCCGAACATTGGATCATGATGTGGTCGACCGAAACCTGGAGGTAACATTGGCATCCCTGGTTGGAATCCTCCTGGCATAGGTTGCATACCAGCGAATGGACTCTGGGGAATACCTGGAGGACCTTTCAGCGCAGAATGTATTGGAGAAGTGGCCTGTGGGTGTTGTAAGAGAGGATGTTGTATCGGCGTTTTTCCAGGCGGACCTATTGGGCCTGGACTATTCGGTAGAGGGGTTAGAGAATTGGGTGATATACTCTGGTATTTACTAGAAGGAGTTCTAGGTATTGAGTAATTGTCTTGCTGAGAGTTTGTCCGAAGCTTGATAGGAGTCGGTGCTTTGGGTACAGCGGGAATAGCGACTGGAATGTGAGGTGAAGCTAAGGTATGACTCGAGTTAGGTGTGGGTACTTGGTTTGTGCGTCTCGAGGCATGCGCAGCAGATTGGGCAGCTTGAACAGCAGCTTGCTGGGCAGTAAGCTCTTCACGTTTCTGTAGCTCTCTAGCTTCTTTGTCAGCCTTGACTTTCGCTTCCTTTTCTCGCTTTTCTCGCTCGTGCTTCTCCTTTCGTTCCTTAGCCTCTTTTTCCTTAATTTCCTTCGCTTCTAGTGCTTGGCGCCTGAGCTCCTCTTTCTCCTTTCTTTCTCGCTCTTTGGCCTCGCGCTGTTTTCGTTCTTGTTCAGCCTGTCGTTCTCGTTGTTCTTGAAGCCGGCGTTGCTTTTCGGCTTCTTTACGCACGCGCTCTTCTTCATCGGCCTTCTTTTGTGCCTCTTTCTTCTTTCGATTCTCCTCTCGTTTTAGTCTTTGGGCCTCTGCCTTCTTTTCCTCAATTTTTCTAAGGGAAGCTTCTTCAGCCGCTCTTTCAGCGTCTTTTCGAGCCTTTCCTTCGGCCATGGCGCGCTTCTTCTCAAGCAACTTCTCTTTTTTCTTCTGTGCATCTTTAGCCCTTTTGGCTTTCTTTTGTGAGTCCGCTCGACTTTCTTCCTCAAGTTCCTCGAGAAGCTTCTGCTGCCGCTCTTTCGCAACTTTTTCTTTGTAAGCTGTTAGAACTCTCTGCTCAAACATCCGAGCAGCGAATATCTGGAACATTCGTCTTCCTTCTTCCATTCGCTGTTCTTCAGTCATGCTATCCTGTTCCATGTTAGTACGTACAGGATGGTGAATAATAATACCCTCCACGTACCATTTCCTCTTCATCGTAATCCTCTTCCTGGCTGTCATACTCGTCTTCATCATCCTCTTCGTCGTCATACTCATCTTCTTCTGGCGGCGGTGGGTGATTATGGACATGTCCGTGAGAATGGGGATGCATGGAACCATTTGAAGGATGTCCGTAATTCGCATTAGCATACTGTTCTTTCGCATCTTCCTCTCGAGCCATGCGACGCTCGGCTAGTTGCTCCATCATTTCAATGAACTTCTTCCCGTCGTTTTTGAGTAAATCATCTGCTACGGTAAGAATTCCTCCTTGTACTGTAAGACTATTACCAAAATTAAAAAAATCCGTGGCGTGACTTCTTGGAATTTCTTCCGGTTCTTCTTCACTGAAATCATCTTCGTCTCCATCGTCTTCACTGTATTCCTCATCTCCTTCTTCGTCCTCATCGTCGCCAAGTTGCTCTACTATCCTGCCCCTTGAAGGTTGCTGCCCATTAAAAACAGGAGGTAGACGATTGGGAGGCTGTAGGCCGCTCATAGCGCCAAATCGACGTGGGGGTGGCATCATTGGTGGAGGACCATCACCTCCTTGATGGTTTGCATATTGCTCGAGCTCTTCATAGTATGCATCATAAAGTACCTCCAATTCCTCTTCGATAGCAGTGCGTTTGCGACCGCATACCGTGCAACTGCAGGAATGTTTTTGTTGTTCTTTCATTTTCTTGAGTACGGCATCCTTTTCCACCTTGACTAACGATTTGCGCTCATCTTCTCCAAGAGATAACCAGAATTCCTTTATCCGCTCGCGTTCTTCTTGTGACGATGTATTCCAGATTTTCTCTTTCGAAATACCCGGCCCTCTTTGCATGCTCGGAGGAGACTGTAAGGGAAGAGGTAGCGATACGTGATTATGCGATGAACCGTTCGGACCGTGGTTTGCGTGATTTGAATGGTCCGACTGCGAAGATTTCGACTTCTTTTTCTTCTTCTGTTTCTTACTTGAAGAGTTCGTTGCAGGGATCGCATAGCCGTTTGTCGAGGAGCCATCGTGACCATATGAACCGGAGTACGCATCGCCCTCTTCGTCACTATAATACGCATTATCGTCCGCAGGATCGAATTGTTCATCATCGTCATATTGTTCATCCAGCCCTGTTTCGCGAAAGCGTGCTTCCAGTTCCTGCATTTGTCTCTTAACGTCTCCAGAAGTTGGTCCACCACTCATTTGAGAGCCTTGTGCTTGTTCCGCGGCAGCCCTGGCAGCCTGTTTCGCCCTTCTTTTCTGCTTCTTGCGATTTACTGTAGGCGCGCCATTGTTTGTGGGAGGAGCGGGCAATTGACCATTTGATTTCGTTGTAGTTTGTGCCATGGTGGGAGATGTCTCAGATGAATCGCTCCTACTAGATTTCTTCGGTGTAGTTACGATCTTTCCAGCATCCTTTGTCAACGGGGTCGCAATGTTTCTAGGAGTCTGCAAGTATGATGACTGGCTTGTATTCTTTCGTTGGTTTGCGGGCATTCCGATGGGGTATAGAGGTGAGAGGGGTCCGGGTAGCGACGACCGTGGCTAGTGATTATTTAGATTTGGTTCAACCAACGAAATTCAACGACGGGCCGTATTTGTTGAATTATTTTGAAATATCACTTGCAGACTTACTCAAAAGTTGTAGGATTAGTTCTCGCGACTGCCCCACCACAGGTGATTGTTTGCTTCGGGATGAACAATTATGATTTGTGTGGGGGATGAGGGCTGGTTTATTCAGAGAGTGCGCGTGGAATTATTTTGGGGAGTATGAGAAGTTATTGGCTATGGAGATTTTGGACAAGTCGTTATTATTGAGAGGGCACCGTGAAATCCAGAAGGGGGTTTTGGAAGGGCTTGAAGTTTAAATTGTGGTACAGGTACCTTTGCATGTTATTGAATCTCAAGTGAGGTTGCTGAGTCATCATACCTCAGGCATGTTATAGTATAGATTTAAGGGACCTCCTCGAGCTCTTCTAATAAGTCTATGCATGGTATGGTACAAAAATCATACAATAATATTGATGCTCGTTTTGATGGTGAAAAGCTTCTTGAGAATGATTGGATAATTCAAAGCTTTTGGGTGACTGTGTTCAATTTGAAGCTCAAAATCTTCATCGTTTGATTTGATATCAAATGTTGAAAATGATGAACTTTGGGTGTGAGGTCTATCTCGTTCATATGAGAGGAACCATACCTGCATCCATCCTAACGACAAATCCTTATACTGGAGTATGGAGTATGGAGTGTGAAGTGGAACTCAACTTGCTATATCGCCGCTACCCATTCACTTCGTCACTCATTCACTTCGTCACTCATCGCCTTCGCCCATGGCAGTTAGACACTTGATGGTGTCAGTGATCTTGAATGTTTGAATACGGGTTAGAACGTTTGGCCAATCTGTTCTGATGGGTGATGATTGGACTAAGAATACCTAGGAATAGAATCAATAGAATATTCTTAAAAGTATACTTACTAGGTACTCTGTAAGGTAAATGTCACCTCGATCCTTGTTTTCATCACTCCAACCAAGCACTCATTCAACAATATATTGGAAAGAGGGTCATTCATAAATATTGCGTTGCTTGAAACCACTTTTATTCTCACTGTAGTTGGAGTAACAGTTGGCTCTCTTTTACGATTACTCTGTATAGCCAGGCTGGTCTTCAGTCGAATTCTAATCTGATCCCTATCGAAATATAATATACTCCGAACAGGGCGGGACGTTTGCTGTTCCCGATTACTTCTAGTTGGTTTTGGAATAGTCCGATAATTATTAAGCTGTCTCCACGTTGGCCCCCCGAGCCTCCGAAAGAACGGGCCAGCGGACCGGTCATTCTTTATGAGGTTTCTATCGCTTTCGTGCCGGACAAAATGACCATTATTCGAATTACCGTTGAACTGATTGACTGACTGACTAAGTACCTATCAAGTATCTACACAGTTTTGCTATAAAAGGGGGGCCTCGCTTTACTCGATGGAGTGTTAGATATAACCATCAACCTAATTATGAATTTATATGTGTGCAGAAGTGATTTGCTGCCGCTCCAACCTCTATTAATTCCAGGAATAAGCCCACCCAAATTCCATAGCTTATGATACTCAAAGATCTATTGTATTGTATCGAAATCAGAGTACTAATCCGTATGGGAGCAAGCCCCCAAACCCCCATTAGCTCGCTGCGCTCGAAGGTAGGGAGGCACAGTACAAGTTACCTAAAAGCTTTCTAGTTCTTTTAAAGTAATACCTACGTACATCTCCATATCCGTTAAGTGGATTGATTGATTGATTTGATTGATTGATTGATTGATTACATAGCATTACAATGGCCTACTTAACAAGTACTTAATGTACTCCAAAGTTCTAGAACTGATTGGAACCTCGATCATTCATCATCTACATTGCACATGCATACTAGGTATATAAAACAGTTCATGAAAAGGAAATATCATAAAGGTACTTACAAGGAATCAAAGTTTCTTCTTCTACATCTCCCTTCAATTTGGCCTGCATCTACATCTACACCTACATCTTCTACTTTAGTTGTCACAAAGTATCAGGTATTTAGGTAGTATATCCCTTTTCTTCTTTCTCTCATCTCTCATCTCTCATCGAGTCTGAGTCTGAGTCTGAGTCTTCTCTTATTCACTTATCTCACTCCTTGCTGTGCCTCTTCAATCTCCATTCAAATCATACCATACAAAGATACCTAGAAAGAGAGACAGAGAGAGAGAGAGTGTGTACTTTTGAATCCGCTAATTCATCTGCACTAAGGTTAATCATCATCATACCTGGGGGTATCATTCACATGCATGGATTCTTAGAAGGTTTGTGAATTGCTTTTTTCTCTCTTCAACCCGCCTTTCGCCCAACTACTCTTCAGCTCCATCACCCGTTCAGCCGTTTATCTGGATTTCGCTTGATAACATGCCAAAGATTGGAAGCCTTTTCTTCTCCTCTTCATCCTTCTTCTGCTTCCATGATATAAAAGTTCCCATCGATATCCCAAACGCATATTGATAAACCGCGACCTCGATCCTCGTGTAGATCTTTACAGATTCTCCTAAACCTAATCCAGAGCTCTAAAAAAAGGTGCACGGTTCGACGACTCAGCCTTCTCACGCTTCGGAAATCTCCACCCCAGAGCCCAGTTCTTCTTTAAACTTTACCTGCAACAATTAAAAAGGAGATACCAACTCAAGACCTCGTATAACTTCAATTCTTCTTCTGAATCGATTCATCTCCCTTCTTCTCATACTCATTGTGTTTCTTCAATTCTTTACGATACAATCATTAAGGGTTCATTCACTACCCGGGTTGATTCCCATTGTCTTACCTCATTTCAAACAATTGGTCCACTCATCCCACGGCAAAACCACTTATATCCGGGCATCTCCAAATTGAATGCTCTGAGAATTTCGATTTCCTGACAATCCCTCGTATCGATAATATTTCTTCGAATCCACACGAAAATCCTCACGAAATTGCCTTCGACCCCTTTGGCGATTGTTTCTTCCCCTCATAATTGCATGGTCTTCTCTTCAATTAATCTGCGCCATATCCTTTTCTCTCTATAGACAACAACAATCCGATATCTACAACACCATCCGATCCAGCGACAATGGCTCAACAGCCGGCACAGAATGTTATGCGAAGGTACGTTGGAGTTTTCCATGTTTTAACAAAAAATTGCGCTTTCAGTTGCAGTGAGCATTTGGCGACTCGTTTTCCTACTCAGCCTCGTTATCTCTTGGGATCACCAAAGCAACGAACCTCTCTTAGTGGTTTTTAGCGTCGTCTCGATAGCGTTTGTTGTGACGAAATAGCAGGCCATTGAAAGACTTGATATTAACATTCGTGCAGGAAATTGGTCATAATTGGAGATGGTGCTTGCGGAAAAACGTCATTACTTAGTGTATTCACACTTGGTTATTTTCCGACAGTAAGTCATCCTCAGAGGTTGATGATTTGTAGAATGATTACTAACGTTATTTCTAGCATTATGTATGTTGTTTTGGTAGTAATTTTGCGCATTTGTCTGTCAATTGTGCTGACATCTTATCTAATTTTAGGTACCAACAGTTTTCGAAAATTATGTGACGGATTGCAGAGTTGATGGTAAATCTGTACAATTGGCATTATGGGATACAGCAGGGCAAGAAGACTACGAACGATTGCGCCCTCTGGCATATTCGAAAGCCCACGTTATTTTAATAGGATTTTCAATCGACACTCCGGATTCTTTAGATAACGTCAAACACAAAGTAGGATTGCAATTCCTAGAGATAATTGATACAAAGTACTAATGTCTTGGCTAGTGGGTCGAAGAAGCAAACGAGCGGTGTCCAGGGGTCCCGATAATACTTGTTGGGCTGAAGAAGGACTTACGAGAGGATCCAGTGGCCAGAGAGGAAATGCGAAAGAAGTCTCTTGAATTTGTAGGAACGAAAGAAGCAGATGATATTGCAAAGGCCATCGGCGCAAGGAAATACTTGGAGTGCTCATCGTTGACCGGCGATGGAGTGGATGATGTCTTCGAAGCAGCCACCAGAGCCGCACTTTTGACGTTCGAAAAAGGGGAAAGTAATGGATGTTGTGTTATACTATAAGAGAGGATGAATGGAGTTTGGAGGGGAGAGGGTATGTTGAACCAAGACGAAAAGAATCGGAAGAGGACATATCTGGAACGCGTCGAAACCGGAAACATCTCCACAAGCATCACTAATGCGCGAACGAGTCCGAAGTTACCTACTCCGTAGCAATATCACGGGCAATTGTATCTACGATAGCTGGATATTTCAACGGAACTGAAAAACTAACGGGCGATTGTGTATTTGTCAGGAAGGACAAACCAAGCTGATTATGAAATGTTCGGGGTGGTAAGGCTGGATAGGGCTATTTAGTAATGACTGATCGGAAAAACATGGTCTGACTTGCAGTTCCGCCTTTTGACGAAAATAGCTTGAGGATTTCCAGCCTGGTTTCCGTTAGCTTTGTACCTGTTTGAGTTCACTATTTACCCTTTATTAATTGGGATTTCATTTTACATATCCCTGGAAGCCATGGGGAGAAGCTTGGAAAGGGGTAAGAGGGAGGTTGACCTGAAATTCGGATTGGAAGGAAAAGCAGAAGAGATAATTCTACAGTGATGTGGACGGTGATGCGTTGGTGCACTTGCTTGTATTGCAGATTAGCGTTGGGTTTTAATGGTTACAGTTAAGGGGGTTATGGTTATGGACGGATTTTACATGGATATTGATTGAATGGGGACTCGATGCATATTTGAGAAATGGAGAGATGGAGATGGAAAGACATCGACATTGTACATAGAATTACATATCAAGTACCGTCTGATGCGGACTCGTGGGGTATGGCCCGATTACTATTTGAATTGACCTTCTTTCCGTAACTTTGTACAGAATTTATAGACAGCGTCTTGTTCCGTCTCTTGCAGTGTTTATTTTGACTAATCCTGCATCGTCTAATCTACTTCCACAACTCCAGTCCCTTGGGACGGGGGGTGTAGGGAGTGTTCGGGGTCTTTGTTCCGAATCAATGTTCATCCCATGTCATTCAAGTTGACTTTCATAGATATACAAGTAACATATGTTTACTTCATAATATTCATCTTTCAAAATTCTCACATGTACCGCGGTACATCACCCTACTGAATTGTTAGTCAATTGCTTCACTCCCAATTCCGAAATACAACAGAAGAAGAAAGAGAAATCAGACAGCAGTTGGTACTTTTTTTGTCCACATAAAAGATTACAGAACAGGTCTGTGAATAAGGTATATCATCATATTACTCTCCACCAAACCAAAAAGGAACAAATAAAATGAGGGTGCTCGTAGTCTTACCTTTGCGATCATCATATAGTAGTTTTATCTGTAGTCCATCCATGATTCCATGGTTCTTTCGCTGGTGTGTCGGTTTGTGCTCTCGCGTACTCAATTGGGACTCCGTCTTTTCCGAAAATTCCTTTCTTCTCAAGAGCGACGCGATATAATCTACCGGCTTCTTTCTGGCCGGAGCCGTCGAGAAGACGGAGGTCTTCCATTGCGTTGTGCATTGATTGGTGAAGTCTGAGAAGGTGGGTGTTAGTTTCTTGGAGAGGAGAGGAGGGAAAAGTTATATAGGTTGAAGACAAGCTTCAAAAGGCTTGAAAGGGGGATAGACAATCAGAAGGAAGGCAACGGAAATCTCCACATGGGTTTTGCGCTCTCGGAGTACAATGTGTTTAACATCCGGAATATTTCATCATATTGAATAATTTGAAAAATTTGAAAAATTTGAAAAAGAAAAGAGGAATTGAAATGCAGTAGATTCTCATGAAGAATCAAAGCGAGGTGGAAGCAGGGAAACAAACCTGTATAATTCGCCCTCCTCCTCGATCCTCTGCTTTCGCCTTAATATCATCCATGCACGATGAATAGTCCAATGCCTCAGCGCACGCATGCGTGAGAATCGCAGTGGGCGAGGTGTTTTGGGATGTTGAAGATGGTAGCGAATGAGCGTTACTCGTGGATCGGTTTTGCTATTAGGATTCTTTTTGTGCATAGATGGGGTGCTGGTGAAGGTTCTGAGGGGTGTTGTTGAGGTTGTTGAGGGGAAGGTAGATCTGAAGGATTGGAGGAGAGGAGTGAGGAGGCGGAAGAGAGGTGATGGGGTTGGAAGATGAGGTGACATTTTGAAGATTGTAGTTATTATAGAGGGGGAGGGTGGTCAATTGTGGTAAAGAAGCTTGTTGTTGTAAGTTGAATAGAGAGAAAGAGGTTTTGAAGCTAGAAATAAATTTCGTCCAAGTAAAGTTATACCCCTGTATGTGGTACACGTGATATTGGGGTTGACGACAAAGCAATAGTGTGCAATACGTATCAACTATCCAGATTGAGCTGGCCGGTGTCAACTACCTAGGTACCTAGCTAATAGTTATATTTTCTTATAAACGTGGCACAGTAAAGTTTTACAGTCTTACAATCACTATTTTTGCGGAGTTTGATTCTTCTCTATACCCCAAAAGCGAAGTAGATCTAAAGATATATATACATCAGCATGCTTTTCACAGTCCCAGCGCAGAGGCAAGGCGTCACGCATTTATTTGTATGTACCCAAACGATTCATTCTGATACATAAACGAATCACTAGTTTAATTCCAAAGGCCATTGCTAGTTTACGTCAAAAGACCAAACTTCCACACAATCATTTTTTACTAATAGTACATAGACACCTAAACTAACTACTTTCGAACACACACCCAAAGCTACGAACATAGCACCACCAAACATCATCATCTTTATCGGTGGTCTATCCGATGGCTTACTCACCGTGCCATACCCATCATCAATCGCAGATGCATTACCAGGAGATTGGTGTCTTGCTCAGGTTCTGCTAAGTTCTGCATACATCGGATGGGGTGTCTCCTCCCTCAAAAAAGATGCCCAGGAATTGTCTAAATGTGTTTCCTATTTCCGAACAATCAAACCAGGCAAGATTGTCTTGATGGGTCATTCTACTGGTTGTCAAGATGTCATGGAATACCTAACAGGGCCCGGACATGAAGCAAATGCTCC
Organism: Botrytis paeoniae; assembly: GCA_004786145.1. Classification (NCBI taxonomy): domain Eukaryota; kingdom Fungi; phylum Ascomycota; class Leotiomycetes; order Helotiales; family Sclerotiniaceae; genus Botrytis; species Botrytis paeoniae. The sequence continues at coordinate 94,161 of PQXI01000102.1, forward strand.
TATTGATGGAGGAATTATCCAAGCCCCAGCAAGCGATCGTGAAGCTTTGGGACAGGAACTCAATGCAGATGTCTTGAAGAATGGCATCGCTTTGGCACAGAAGATGGTTGAAGCTGGAGACGGCGAGGAAATCTTACCCTCTAAAGCCACGGAAGGATTCTTTGGGTCACCTGTGTGTGCGAGAAGATGGCTCTCCCTAGCAAGTCCAAATCATGATGGAGATGATGACTACTTTAGCTCTGATCTCACAGACGAGCAATTAAAGAGGACTTTTGGAAGCTTGCCCGCTAGAAGTCCGTTGTTAATCTTATTTTCTGGGAACGATGAATACGTTCCGAAGTATGTCGATAAAGAGGCACTGGTAAAACGATGGATCGGTTTTGTGAAGAAAGGAGATGGAAAAGTCGACGAGGAGAATTCAGCTATTATCCCTGGTGCTTCACATAACTTGACTAAGAGTCCTGAAGCTGTCCCAGAGTTGGTAAACAGAGTTTTGGGGTACTTGAAGGGGTTGTCTTCGCAAGCTCATATGTAATGTAAGTCGGGAAGGAATGGAAGGCAGGCACCCATCGGAATCTCAAGTCATATGCTCATATAGTTTTCGGCTGTTTGAAAACAAAAGTTTCTTGCGGCATACATTATGGCTAAAAGAGACCAATGGTTGATATATGATTCCTGGCCAGCATGTCCAATAGAGAAATTAGATCTATTCTATTTCTATCATGCAATCATATCTTCCAAGTTTGGTCGACACATGTGTCTGACTACATTCCTATGTATGTCTATCTTGAGTCTGCGTAATGAATCACAGCCCTCTTAACACTATCAAATCCTTCGATAAATACCGTATAAACCGGATCAGGTGATAATATCTTATAGTCAAAAAATCTGTCTTAGAGTAAAGTCGAATATAATCATATAAACCAGATAATATTTTATGATCTAGATTTATTAGAAATTATTTTTTAATCTTAATATTATATAAATATATAATTTTAATTCTATCACAGTATAGGTGATAGGTACTAGGTAAGATGAATGATATTCTACAAGGAGTGAAGAAGGAGGCGGCGGAACGCCGACTATATGGGGTGTGGATGCCTAAGGCATCCACGTAACTACGTATTGAACCCGTGACAAATTCAATAATTATATTATCTTAAAACCTTAAAAGAGAATCCAAAAGAGGATTAAAAAGAGAATAAGAGAAAGAATTCAAAAAAAAAAAAAAAAAAGAGATATTTTTATATTTTATTAATATTCTGTTATAATCCAAAAAAAATCTTTTATCAAACTAAAACATGGTCTCTTGATCCAGTATGACTAATAACCAGATATCTCACTCTAATCTAGTTAATACGGTATACAATTTGTTAATGGTCGAGTGGTTAGCTAGCTGACCTTCATTGACAGTATATGTCACGTGGTCTCGCGCGCACACATCACTCAAAGGGGTGAATCCTCACTTCGATTTCACATCACTGATTCAGACCTGGTGAGCCTCATTCATAGACCTAACACTGCCATAGCAGGTGAAGTGTTTTGTAGAAATACAGTCCCCTAAGACTATACGTCACAAGCTTCCTTCATTTCACAAAAGCAGGAAGTTCATTGCTCTAATAAAGTCATAACGGGTACATGAAATAAACTATGAAGCTCCCGATCAAGTCAAGACATCTTCTTGCCTCGAACTTTCTCCCCCATAAACCATTTCTAACTTTTTTATACCCCCGCTTCCAAGTTTTGATCATACATGCACGACACTCCCACTCCACTCATTCAGCATCTTCCATTATACCTGAGGAGCCGGAAACGGCTTTATTAGCATTGAACGATGTTCAGAAACAAAAAGAATTCTCTCAATCTCCCCAACAAAAAGTAATCCTCCTATGGGACCTGGATAACAAGCCACCGTTCGATTCAATCAATCCGTACGAAGCAGCGCAAAATCTTCGTGCATTTGCCTCCAGCTTCGGCAACGTCATCAATATCGCCGCCTTCGCCAACCGAAGTGGAATGTCTTTTGTCCCTTCTTCGGTCATAGAATCACGCAAAGAACTCAAAGAGTATTACGCGCTGGAGGATAAATTGCACAGAAAGTATAAGATCGAACTTGATGAGCCTTATGTATGTGGTATTTGTGGCAATAAAAAGAAAACCCAAGTGCAATTGACGAAACATTTCAAAATCCATGAAAAGAAAAGAGTACAGAAATCAAATGGAGCAGCGCAGCTGAAAGGTAAAAAAAAGGCTCGATTTATAGCGAGAGAATTATCTAAGGAGAAGAACGCGAAGTATCATGATGCGGCTGTGGGAATTACAAGGCCTGCTGATCGGTATAAACTTGATACTGAGCTTCAGCGCGCAGGAGTTGTGGTGAATCTCGTTAAATCGAGCTCGCAGGCTGTGGATAAAGCAATCATAGCATATTCAAATGCGATGCGGCAGAGGGAGGCAACTTTGTACGATTGGTTGATACTGATATCGGATGATACTGATTTTGGGGATTTGGTGAAACGCCTTTCTCGGAAGGGGGTAGGAACGATTGTGGTGGGGGATCGGATGCGAAAGGTTGGGAGTAAACCGAGCGAAAAACTGGCGATGGCGGCGTATGCGTGGGTGCCTTGGAGTTTGGTTGAGACAGGGTGTATAGACAAGGACGCCATTAAGGAAGCATTTGCAAATACGTTACTGACAGAGAAGAAAGAGGAGAAAATAAGGCAGATAAAGGAGATCTTTGGTGTAAGTGAGCAGGATAGAATTGTGGAATCATATTCGAGATGCTCCTCCGATGAGAACAACGATCAGGATATATCGGACCAAAACATCTCGAATCAGCACGTATCAAACCTTTCCGAGACCTTCATTCAAAACTCAGACTCGGATCTGGACCCAGATCGCCCTTTATCACCAAGTTTGCCGCTAGATGCCTCTTTCGTCGAAGAAACCCTTGATGTCCCTACCTCCGCCAGTTCTCTGGACCATTCTACCAGATCGAAATCTATATCTGGGTCTGAAAAATAAGGCGAGAGGGAATCTATCAGCATCCCAAACTAGTACAAGTTTCCTCGGTATGACATCCCTTATTGCACAAAGAATTTGTGGTAGGCCCTAGTAATCAGATGTGAAATAATCAAATCAGAATAGGGGAGGGGAGGGGGGGTTCTGTTTGAACTTTGGGATGGCATGAGGTATGAATTGATATTTATTTGGCATTACCCAAATAGCTCACCTAAATGATATCCAGAAAGTTCAAATGATTGTTGCCTGACAATGCCTTCCTACACGCTATTAGTGTTCCCAATAAAGATTTTACTACATACTCTAGTGGAAACCTACAGTCAAAGCATTTATAATTGAGTGCATTCCCATACTCTTAGATTGATATGTAAAACCTTGGGAGCAAATACACTGTAATGAAATTGTATCTCTTCGAGATATATGAATCAATTACTTGGCACATTTTCTGGATGCATTCATACGATGATACTTCACTACTCTCAGTCGACCTCTTCTCTGGCTCATGATCTCTTCACGTTTAGGTAGAGACACAGTGCCTTACTCGGAATTTCTTTTGGTGTAGTGCACTCAAAATCCGGTGCGATTCTTTCCCCCTTAAGGATTGAAGAATAATCTTCAGGTGGTGTGTTGAAGAAGTCGTCCATTTCCTATATTCATAGAGTTACATTCCAAGTTAAAGATACAAGTACCTCGCCTGAAATTTGAATACTTAAATTATCGATCGTCGAACTTGTAATGAAGATGGCATTGTTTTACTTTTGATGATAACGGATATAGCGAGACGACAGCGACTAGTCATAATTGCCCGCCCCAATATTCGCCGAGCAGTAAAATTATAACTTTACAATAGTAAAAGCGCGAGAAAAAGTCCTCAGAAAAACATCTGAACCAAACTCATGACAGGTGGAACTCATGTTTTCCGGCTTCACCACCGGTATTTCAGTCTCACCCTCCATCCGCCAGTGTAACAATCCTGTACGCGTCTTGAAGGATGCTGGCGAGTCCACTGAACAGTGGAAGCACTTGTGGTCATTTTATACACAAGAGGTATTCGCTGTCTTCCAAGCTTCTACAAGGTGACTCAATCTCTCTATTTGTATTTGTATTTGTATTTGTATTTGTATTTGTATTTGTATACCTTTCTACATCTCATCGCTATCACGATATTTTAAGTTTCAGCCATTTACAGATCAGAAGACTAGCAGATATATGCAAAGATACTTCATTTCCCTACACGAGTCCCTTGGAGGACTCTAGTATCAATGTTCGCATCATGCGAAGTGAATCATGAGCCCCGCTAAAAACTTTCTTCGTTTCCACGTTATTTCTAGCAGACTTTGTGCCATTTCCCTACGCTCCCGATGTTTCTTTGACTCTTTATATAACCGCTTACAGGCAAAATAGTCTATATCAACGCTCCTATTGAGACTTTGGTAATATGAATCGGAAAGAGCCTTGTTTTGATAATATTGGAAGGGAGGAGATTCGATACGATAGTGGAAGTCTGAAAGTATGAATTTGGTAAAAATGACAAAACTTCTTAGATGGGAGTCATATTGACAACGCTAGTCATTAATGAGTAACGAGAATTCGAAATATTGACGACGTAAAGCTCCAATGCTGTCTATTCCTTTGTCGTTCTGCGCTATAATCACAATTTTACAAGACTACTCTCCTCGTAATGATATGATGCCGCCTTGCTGAATCTAGCTCCCCTGTTATTGAAATTTCGGATTTTCGTGTTCCTTGCCTTGCTTTTTGAGGTCATGGAGCAGCTTATATAATGTCTCTTTCTTGTTGCAATGACCACAGGTAAATACATCTAGGCCCACAAGGTGAATGCTTCGCAAATTGCGACCGTCGGCCCAATCTAGGAGCACAATTACTAGCTTTTCTAATGTATGGATCAAAGAATCATTGCTTAGATTACCTTTCTATGCTCCGCTGCATTTTGTTTTCTTGCCCAAATATACGGACACGCACTCAGAGTGATCTACACAACACGAATAAATCAGATAGATGTTAAGCATTCTATTCAAAGTTCTACCTATTGAATTATCGCTCATTTTGAGAATTAATACTCGCCCAATAGACTGGGGACCGTCTAGTGCATATTCTACTAAAACTCGACGGATTGAATTCACTTTCCAATCTTTCTAGGTCGTCAACTTCATAGATTCTCACTAATACACTATAAATTTTTGATAAACTCCGAATGATATCACCTCATTACAGCTCAGAAGGTTACAATTGATGACCTCCAAAGAGTCGAAGTTTGTGAAATGGAGAGAAGTGCGATAATATGCCGATCAGAGTGCAAGAGTACGCTCAATGAAGAAATAAGTTCTTGTAGTTTTGAGAAAGAATTGTAGTGATTTCTTGGTGAGGCAAGATGACAATCAGGGATGTAGGCATATTTGGATAAGGGGCAACAATAAAATTAAGCGACAATGCTTGGAAACACGTTCGGGCAAGAATTGACAGTATATCAATTGAGAATCAATGAGCAAATCCTTTGTTTTCTCGGGTATGATGACAGGTATCTAGTCTCTTATATGCCGCGAGTGATTTGCGAAAGGGCAAAATACTTTGATCTATCTGATCAAGCACTCGTCCCTGTTACTTATGTTACCTGCTCAAGTTGAAGAATATGCTCTTCAAAGCACATTCACCCATTAGTTTTATACCACTGCAAAAGAAAAGATAAAAAGTTTGTGAGTCTTCCGAATTATCTCAATTATTCTAACGTAAACTATCCACCTGTTCCGCAAGCCCGAAAGCCGCATGCTCAGCCTCTCTCCCATCATCCCCATCACTATAATCGTTATTCTCTCCATGGGGACGTTTTAATTTACCCAGTCTAAGTTTATAATCCTTCATAATATCCGCATCCGCACTACTTAAAGAATGACCTCTTGAAATTTCGTCCAAAAATGGATTTCTCGTTGTAACAAGTATCTGAGAAAAGATATCTCCGGTACGAATGCCAGTTTGCATAAGCACAAAAACGCCTACTAGAAATGAATTGAGACCAAGACAAAAAGCGATAGAATAAGGAATCAGTAGCAGATTTGGGTTGTAATAATACACTAGTGTTTCTTTCGAAGATGAACAGCTTGTACTTGTGCTTTCGGAGCTAAATGCAAGTGTCGAAATGGTTAAATTGGTGAGAAGCTCTGGAATCCCAGTAAGAAGGTCTCGATTTACGAACCAGAGAGATGAGACCGCTCCGCTGTTGGCATTGAAAGTGTTCCCAACAAGTATCGTGTTTCCTATGTTTGTATCAGGTGTTGAATACTGTGTCGTGGGTGACTGTGCCCATGTACCATTAAGATGCTTGTCGTAAACTTCTCGAACTAGTGTTGCAGAGTTTGAATGCCATGGGTAATTTCCTGGGGAAACATACTCTGTCATATTTAGATTTTGGAGCTGTTCGTGATAGGTGAGACTTGGGGAAAACTTTGGCGATCCATTCGTATAGTTTACAGAAAGTTCGTATGTTGCATTGTAGGCAGTACAAAGGATTGATACATAGTCAAGATCGCTTTGTACTTCTGCTTTCGTGTTATTTCTGTACGTAATTGACAATTCGATGAGCGAATCCTCATCCTCATTGAAAGTCGTCAAGTCTGTGGCGTTATAGTAAAGGTAGCTAGCCACTTGCTCGGTCAGATATGATGGGTTGGAGGTGTTGACACATTGCAAGGCAGGGCCATAGAAGGAATGTTGAAATGAACAATTAGTTCCACAAGGCGAATTAAGATCCAGAATGATTCCTTGAGAAAAGATCTGGCTTGCTAATTTTTGAATACCGGTATTGGGCCCTTGGATACCGGAACCATGGGGTATCATCTGATAGAAGCTTATATTAGGCGAAGATGCAGCGAAAGTCGGCACGACACAGATGCTATCGTTGAAAGTAACCATTGGTCCTACAACTAAACTACCGGGAGATAGTATGGCAGATATCGGGATGGTCCAAGCAAAACCAGCTAGAGCAGTGGCTAGCGGTGCATTTGCAAATGCACTAGGGACAAAGCTGAAGGGGTTGCTTGAAAGAGTGAATAATTTGTCTAGTAACGATATTTTGATATCTCTTCTGCGGAAACTGAACCAAAGTACTTCTTGTAGGGCTAACAAGATGGTAAGTGTGAAGGAAGTCTTTACAAAAAAAGCTGCGGCAGAACCAAGATTGTGTGCCCAAGATTGAGAGAACACGGTTTGTGGTTGTTGGTCAAGACTTTGATACGCAAAGTGATGTCCAAGGCCTACCGAGGAGCCCAGAAGTAACCACATAACCATCAAAGCAATTGGCCTCCACCAATGATGGCTCGTATGATTCCCCAACTCAAAGGCTCCATTTGAGTCACGGGAATGCCTCTGGTGGATTACTGTAGATGCCTTTTCGGGTTGCGGTGGTCTAGCGATATCCAGAAAGTATTGCGCTTCGCTATCATTATCATGGTTTGGATGAGGGGAGATATTTTGAGACTCCTCAGTACGTTGGAATGAAGACGGAGCCCGATGGCTGTGAAATGGAGTTTGTATATCCATGATCACCGTTGACGAAGAATCTTCCAAGGAGAAGAGACTGGAGATCTAGTAGTCAACTAAAGTACCGCGTGCTTATAAAAACCGATTAGAGCCTCATTGTGAGAGAAGGCGCTACATAATGATAATAAAAAGCCACAATGCCACCACAGTGCGGCTGAGCCGTGTCCAGATTCTCAGCCTATAAACTATATTCTTGCTCTAGGCTCCCCCAAAGAGTGGAAAAGACATGACATTTTATACGGCCGTGTAATTGGGATAATATACGATTTTATGCACCTGATTATTTTCAGATGAACTGTCATATGGGCATGACTGTTAATGTGGTGGTAAATCTTGTTCGACTTAGTTTCAATTCACATTGCATTATGGTAGCATCGCATGCATCTGATTAAATGACAACTCGTGTACCAGGTTGGAATTTATTGTTTTGATACATAAACATATTGGTATGTACTGTGATTCTTGATTCAATATCATCCAATAATTAAAGAAATACATGAGTTCAAATAGCAACCTAGGATCTTCAATCGTTTAGTACCTAATGATCTCATGAAAAGCCATTTCTTGGCATCTTGATTTGACCAATCATCTGAACCTATCATTCTGTTCCAGCTGAATACTAATTCAGACTTCGTATTTCTGTCATTTTCGTGTCCTTTTCGTCTGTACCAGGCATATAATTTTTCACTATGTCGGCCCTATCGCGTCACAAGTATATTTTTCCAAAACCCAACTCTCACTTCCCCAGGTTGAGGAATAATCGCAAGAAGATCGCTATTAAGAATCTCAAGAGATGCTTCTACTCAGGATTTCGAATACTCCGGACTAGGAGACTAGGAGTGGCTTCGTAAATCTTTCGAATATTTTAATGAAATTTAAAAATCGAAAGCTATTGATTAGTCAACTGTACTCCGGGCTATTGGGAATCTTGGCTTTACTGCGATATTAATATCAATGATATTATCGGCATGTACTATTCTTGCTGTTGTCGTATCATAACACCTATGTTTATATTTCATCCAAGAAGTGTCCTTCTTTTAGGCGTATCGGGTTTGCGACTGGATTCCTTTTTGACATCCGGAGTCAGATCCTGCCTAGATGTATTTCTTGAACTCCCAATTTCCTCGTTCTGTTTCGAGCGAGGAAGATCACGTCTTTCACCTCTATCATCTTTGCGAGGAGTTGCACGTTCAGCACCCTTAGGGGGTTCGGGTTTCTCACGCTCCTTCCTACGTTCACCACTCTTAGTGGGTACACGTTTCTCACGCTCCTTCCCACGTTCACCACTCTTAGGAGGTACACGCTCACCACTCTTAGGGGGTTCAGATTTCTCACGCTCCTTTCCACGTTCACCATTCTTAGGAGGTGCACGTTTATCACTCTTGCCAGTACCTTCACGTTTATCGTTATCACCACCCAGTTTCTCTGTTGGACGATGAGGTAGCTGTGTTTTCGCAGAAGACGGCTGAGAACTTTTCTTCGCAACATTATTTGTCTTTCTCGCTGATTCTGGAACCTCTGGTGTCTGCTCGTAAGGCTCCGGGCCTATCATCTTCCACTTCCTTAACAACCTTTCTTCGGGCATAGGCATTCCGCAATTTTCTACATCATTTGATAACGAAACCCATCGACCCAAACTGACGTTATTAGATAGGAGTCGATCACAAGCAATCTCGATTCGATATGCTGCCGCTTGCCACCCGTGTCCATGGCCAGACGGACCAGCTTGCTCCGGTGACATGTCACACCCGTCACAACCGAAGATGAGCATAAAGGAGTGTAGCACCTCGTGAGCGAGTACCCCTAGCCAATCCCTGGTTTGCTCTTCTGTGGTGAAGCCAGGCTGTGGCTCAACATAAACTTCGATTCTGGTGTGTGTTACGTGATCATCCCGGTCACATATAGGAATGGTCACAGCCTCGTACATAGCAGTTCTTGCTTCCCGCCGTTCCACATGATAGCTCATCCGTTCAGTGGCAAGTAAGCATCCAAAGAAGAACAATTTATCATAGATAGTGATATAATGGGTTGTAAATTTTTTGACAAGATTCAAATAAGACTCAGATGTTGTATTATGTTTACTGAGTTCTTTGGCGAAGAGACGGACACTATATTTTTCTTGTTCAGCATCGAACCTCAAATGTCGAGCCTCTCTTTGTATGTCTGTCAATTCAGATCCTTGATGTGATGCGTTTTCGACTAGAAGTGTTGCCAAGTATGATACCTTGTGATGGTTTACAGTTAATATCTTATCCTTCCTAGTAGCCTTGCCCTTGAAGAGATCCCGCGCTTCGCTCTCTTTGAGATACTCGTGTTTGCAAGGCATTTCTGGGTTAAATTATTGAACATGAAATACTTTCTGATAATCTGAAAAGTTGTAGTATTTATAATGCTTCCTTACGAGGCCGTACTGGCTTCTAGTTCATTTTTGGATCCCTCGGCTTTTTCTCTCGGCCCAAATTGACGTATACATTGACACTGATATAAGCGACAAAGAATTACAAGCAAGACAATTAGCAATTACTCCCCAAAAGAAATCTAGTCGTACCAAGAGTGTCCTATAATCCAAATGACAGTAAGAATATCAACAGCGAACAGCTGTAACAAAAACGGCATTGATAATGACAAGTAATTCCCATCACTGAATGCACTTATCTGTAGGATGACTGGCAAAATAAAACTAAGAACCAGACGCTCATCACTCTATAGAACGATAAGAAAAAGACGTAAAGCCGGTGGTAATAATGGCTATGACAATTAATCATAGCCGTATAGTGGCTTAACCTGTCAATGAGCGAAGTCTTACAGGCCACGTGATCAAACATCCCCCCCCCCTCCGCATAGTATATGCGGTCCATGACCTTTAGGATCTTCTTAACTCTCTTAAAAATTCTACATTACAATCAAATAAGCCCTAGTTCTCCGTAAATGTTATCATATAAGCTTTAGTGATGTGCCCTTTCTCTCTTATGTAAACCTCTATTTAAATTTTACTAATAGTCTTGTCCTATATATCGAGACTCATAGTATTGATTCTTGATTATAAAGAACGAATTTAACGAGCTCTTGAGAAAAGAATGATGAGGTATAACAAGGGATACCTTTTAACTCCTTTAGATAATCTAAAATCTAAGCTTTAAACAAAGTTATACAATTATCTATACAAGATTCACTAGCCGATGTATAAGATTAGACTTTCTATCACTTAGAATAAACATAAATACCGATGATTAGTTTAAGATAACATTCATCTTTCAGTGAGAGAATCTAGCGAGGGACACTAACCCTATGATTAGCTAGGTATTATGATCTCAAATTCCTCCATAAAACCAGTAAGTTCATGAACCAAGTATTCGCTTTGGTGACAGCAAAGACCTGAGACGCAAATGGATACAAGGAGACAATATTACTGTGGATAGAAATAAACAGCGAATCTCGATTTTGGTCTTTTGTCGTTTCTCAACTTCAGGACCGTAGCTTGAGATAACGATAGAGACAGAGAATCTTCAAAATCACCTCAGAACACTATGTACAATAATACACCCATACGACCTCAACATAAAAGTCTTCTGGATACTAGCATGTTAGTTGATGAAACAAGTCCAATATCCCAAGCCAACCTCATGGTTTAACTTTCAGTGCTAAACAAGAAAACTCCTCAATTCTATCGGTCACTATAGAGAAAATATCATCATCCCAAGCACCACAATCTCACACCAGCCCTCATAAAATCATCGTTTCACCAGTTGATTCATATTATACTAGAAAGCCTCGGAATCTCAGCCTCCGATAACTGGAAGCTAATTGCCTCAAAGATAACTACTTACAAATTTCCAGTAATTTCATGCTTGCCTCTCCTCGCCTGTCTCGGCAACAGTACTCTCCCACTCTCGCCCATTCCATCTCACATTCGGATTTCTCACTTGGGGTGTTGAGATATCTGATCTCTGGCCTGCTTTCGTCCCGTTCTTGATGACGAAGGCGTTTCGCTCAGCGCGATCGGTAAAAGCGGTCACTTGCCGCCCAAGATCCGAATCACACAGAATCATGTATTGCGTCTGAGTTGTAGGATCGAGACATCCATATGCATTTGGTGTTGCTCTTTTATCCTCGTTTGACATGTTGAATGCTGTTCGGGTGTGGATTTGGTGACTGAAATAAAACGTAGTCGTAGCAGGACGAGATCAATAAGTTGAATCGAGCATATCGTATGACTTCTGTACTTGGAATAGCTAGTTACGTCATAATTCCTTGGCTTTCTACATTGTTTCTTTTGACAAATACTAGAGGAAAGTATTTCTGTCACAGCACTCCGAGTCGCTCGCCTGTATCATGGAATATTATTTCGAAATATCAGAAACATCAAAAAAGACTCAATCATCACGCAAGTATGTATAAAATAGACAAGGCAAACCATCAAAATAAGGGTATAGTATATATATCAACGCCAGAAGCATATAAAAATATAGATCCTTAAGTCCGATTCATATCAAACTCCTCAAACTCCATTTCCATGCGCCCTCATCTAATCCCAATATTCAGCATTTTTGTCGGACTCAAGCTCCCATTTAAGAGTCATGATGAGTTTCATTCGAATAAGCTTGCTCGTGGCTAGGCTCCGCAATCAAAGGTAAATCAGCCTCAGAATGTCCGAAAGCATCTGGTTGTCGGACCGACTTGGATCTCTTTTGGTTATATGATTGCATTGCCTCTTTGCTTTCTGCATCCAGTTGCGCCAAACGAGCCGCTCGAAGTTGGTTTGCAGCTTGACGATCTTTGCATCCAATTACTATAAGTCCAATAACGAAAGCACTAATTGAAACTGCGAAAAAGATTGTAACTGCTAAGCCGGATGACGTAAGTGTATTGTCAATTTCCATACAGACATCTTCTCCAGATGCTGCAGTTGTACAAAGTACACCTGCTGCACAAGTTGAAGATGCGGCTGAGGTAGTGGCACATCCAAGGGTAACACCAGTGGATGCACCTGTACCATAGGAGCATACACTCGTGGAATAATAAGAGGTTGTGGAACAGACTAGTGTGCTTGAAGAAGTTCCGGTTCCACTACTTGTCGCGCTAGTAGTTGTACCGGATGTCGAGGAAGAAGTTGTACTTGCGGTGGTAGAGGTAGTGGCGCTTGCGGTTGTAGCAGTCGTGGATGAAGCCGCAGAGCTCGAAGAAGAGGCTGAAGTCGAAGCGGTTGTAGATGCGGTTGTAGATGCGGAGGCTGTGGTTGTGGCAGCGGTTGTACTCGCAGAACTCGAACTCGAGGATGAAGCCGTTGTCGTAGTGGATTCCGTCGTACTTTCAGCGGTTGAACTTGTCTCGGTGGCTCTCTTTCTTAGATCCTCTTTCTTAAACTCTTCAACCGGTCCTTGACGATCATTACATTCGTATGAAAACCATACTGCTGACACAGTAGAGTCGATCGCATCGCATCCACCAGCTATAAAACATTGTTCAATTTGATCCAAGTGTCTTAAATCAACATCTTCTGCAAGACATTTGACAATTGATAAATCATCTCCACAGGAGTTTCTGATCACAAGGTCATGGAAATTTCCTTGTATACATCCATCTGACATCAAAGATTGATAGGCGGAGACGATAGCTGTTGAAGACGCCAATAAGGAAAGTAGAATTGGACGCATGTTTGAATCTTGTCAAAAGATGGTAGAAGAACTTTGCAGGGTAGTTGTGAGGGAAAATACTGGAGTTTTCTCAACTGATGTTGAGTAATAATAATAAAGATGGGAGAATCAAGGGATGAATAAGAATTTGATCAGAATAAACTACACGAGTGAACATAAAGATGGTGGGGGATATAAGCACTAGATAAGTGCAAAGAAAAAAAAATGCTTGTCAAGGGGTTTCAAAGCTGGGCAGTGAATAATTTCCCTACAATTATCGTGAACTTATTTTAAGCTCCGAGGCGGCGAGGCGTAGCTTTGAAGCTTCAACTCGTTCAAGGCTGGACTGATATTATGAGAGGCGTAGCATCATTTCCCTTGTCAATTAGACTTACGTTGAACAAATCAAACGTCAATATGGGGGGAATTAAAGGGTCAGCCTTGTAAGTAAGCATTCGGAGCTACCCATGGGGCCATGAATGTTTAAGGTTCTTCAGCATCTCCCGAGATAACGTCAAAAGCAGCATCTGGATGGCTTGCGCAAAGTATTACAGCAGCAACAATTGACCCATTAACCAGAGCCTGGCATAGGGTGTTGGAAGGATTTTGCTGCTGACAAGAATGCGCTGTCCGTTTTTCTGCCCCTTGTACATACATACAATGGTACAACTGTTCCAGATAACTGCGTAACGGATACATAACGGTGCACTTGTGATAAAAGCAAACAAAACGAGCTAATGCTTATTGTTACTCGTTGCAACGGGTAAAATTTCGGGATGTAAAGATTCTTTGTTTTTTACAAAAAATTGGATGAAGATTGGGGAGGACGCGTAGAGGATAGCGTAATTGATGTGAAAAGTTAGTTAAAGTTAGTTAAAGTTAGTAAAAGTTAGTATATATAGTGGATACAAAGTCGCTCCACTGGTCGCAGTCCCCAACTCACTGCGCATTTGGTGACGAGTCAGCGAGTAGAAGTAAATCAGACTCATCATATAGATCCAGTCGGACCTGTCGGAAATTTGGAGATTGGGAGCAACTAAGGACTTTCCAATGCGTTTTAGGTGATGGGTAAAGTAATAATGGTTGTAAATTGGTCCTCACTCCTGAATTCCCAGTGTCACTGGCACCGTCGGGTCGAAGCGTTAATTGGGTCCACAACCAAAATGTACCGAACTGACTATTGATGCCAAACTATAGGGCCATTGCCGTGGCAGTACATATAGCCGCTATGGTACCTAAGATTGCAATGAGAAATGAATTGTTATGCACAGTAACAATTCGGGTATGGCCTTGCGGGACCGAAAAGTTTATGAAGAAAATTAAGAGAGTTAATTCAAAGTAAAAAGTATAAATAAAAATGGAATCGATCTAGTATAAGAATGGATTCTCCCCCTGAGTGAAAAAATGAATGAAGAAACGAAAAGGAAAGGAAAGAAAGGATGAATGGATGGATGGATGGATGGATGGATGGATAGATGGGTGAGGAACAACAAAATGAAGGGGAAGTTCGCGAAAGTTCGCAAACTAAAAACTTGGATTGAAAGCATCGTATCACGTGTATATAAAAACCACGTGATGACTTGGCTATGACGTACCCATCTGAATCCAGCAGGTGAGATGAAGCGCCGCAGCCTTGTTTAGGGAATGTGTTACAAGAAGAAGGCTTGGTTGGAAGTTCATCGAACATAAAGACCCTCTTCTTCCGCTGTTCAATTCATGATCTTTATCAAACACTTTCAATCTCATATAAGGAGAAACTTTCAAGTAATATTACCAATATCAAAAATCAAACACTTTTCATCAAAACCATATTCCAAAATGCCTCTCGTCGATCCAGTTACCAACAGTGCTGCCGGTGGCGAGGACAAGACCCAAGTGTGGATGAGTAAATTGGCTGGAAAGAAGATCGGTGACTCCAGTGATGAGACTGTATGTTGGTCGTTTTGTAGTCAAACAATAATCATGTCCTCCACTAACATTCCACTCATCGATAGACATTCGCAAAGCAAGATCTTCCTGAAGAGCATAGAATCATTGAGCCTGGTTCGATGGTTACCAAGGACTTCAAGGAGAACAGGTTAGCACTCGCAACCAGTACTTACTTTCCAGAATCTTCATCACTAACTCTTTATACAGACTCAATATCCATCTGAATGAAGATGGAACTGTTTCTCATGTCAACCACCAATAGAAAGATGGAGGATAGGCTTAATGATTTGGGGGAGAGCTTCTCGAGTGCTTCGAGTTTTAAGGATGTATTTGATTTGATGAATTTTAATGAATTTTTATGAGAATACGTAAATGTGTTATACAAAACCACGTTTGAATGCAATACCTACCTCACTTGCGTGCTTGATGTCCGAATAACCTCATGTTGTGATCGTCTGATCATCCTAGGTATCTTGTAATTCGTAGACCCCTCCTCAGCCTCCAATTTACCCCTCCTCTTTAGTCCGTGCGTTTTAGGTCTCAATTGACTACCGTATCGCGGGGCATATTCTCCACATGCACGTCTTAAACAATTCTTCCCCTCGTCACAAACATCACAATACTACTAGAATCATATTTAAGATGTTTAAGAAAGAGTAAGATATATTGATCCTATTTTTGCGAATCCAACGATCTACAAATGCTGATCATGGTGTTTCCGCAGTATATCTCCCGGCTCAAAAAGCAAGGTTAAGTCCTCTGTTCAACGCGCCATCAGAACTCAACTCGTCAACACATATCCGTTATTAGCCCCTCATATCGATGAGATAGTACCGAAGAAAGAGCAGCTAGATGCTATGAAAATGTGCGCTCCTCTCAATCTCCTTGCTCTTCTATCTTCCCTGCGGCATATCTCTCATCGCATGGCCGTTCAACACGAAAATTGCAACTAACATTGGGAATATAGTCCAGATAGGGTAACTCTCTACTTAATTGGCCCTACACCTCTATTCTTTCAACACATGACCGATGCTCTCCTACCCCATCTCAAACTCGTTCACCGATTCCCTACCTGCTTTCCAAGTCTGCGTATCGATCGCGGCGCTATTCGATTCGTTCTTTCGGGAGCTACCCTAATGGCTCCAGGTCTCACATCTACGGGTGGCAGATTACCCAATGGAAATAAGGAAGAAGAGGGTGTATATGGAGAGACTGGAGAGGGAGAAGGATGGTATGGAGGAAGAGAATTGGAAACTGGTGAACCAGTAGTTATCTGTGCAGAAGGCAAGGAGGAGGCTTGTGCGGTGGGACTTTTGAGTATGGGAACGAAGGATGTCAAGGAGAAGGGAAAGGGTCCCGTGGTGGAAGATGCACATTATTTGGGAGATGGATTATGGAGATTAAGTACCGATTGAATTGGTAGTGTTGGAGTAAATTGTTTGGTATATAAAACGACTTTCTCGATCTAGTTGCGGATTTTACGAAATATCATACCAAGGTTGAAATGGGTGGCGATTTGACTAATAGAATATGCCTTTACATTGCTATATAAGTCTATTTCTTCATATGGTTATCATCGAACTTGGAGATGTTTGATACCGCAGCCAAGATGCCTTATGATAAAAGCTCATCTCACCATCTTTCCTATTCATTGCTGTTCGATTATCGGTCTTTCTTACCTAAAACATGTTGTTTCCATCCATTCATCTCATTTCATACCATCGCAGCAGCTACAATTTTGTAAACGAATGCTCTATTTCACAATGACATCATCAATGTTTCAAGCGGGTCATCAAGCTATCTAGTAGTTCAAAATGAATGTATCAATTAATCAGTTGTTGAATTATCACTGAGGTCTTTTCAGATAGGAGATCCGAAGAATCTCTCTCGTACCTGTGCATCTCGTCGCCTATGCCTTTCACGTGGGGGAGGATTCAAGGGGGAGATATAATATATGCGTAGATTGAGAAAACGATAATGAGATTCAAACACAAGAAACACACGCTTCTTGATCTCATAAATTCTTTCAGGATATTGCCGATTGGGGAGAATAATTACCACAGAGCCTTGGGCCAAATTCTCTCGAATTCTAAATCTTGAAGCCGTGGTTTTTGTTGATATAATCTAGGTGTGGTGTTGTTGTCGTTTGAATATTGTCTATTTTTCACTGTCATTTTAGTTCTTGAATCTTAAGTTTCACTGAATGATATGTATCGGGCAAGTGGTCTAGAATATTTTCACTTAGATCCCTTGACTTCAATGCTGATGATAACTCGAGTGAAATTGAGAGGATTAGAATATACTGCATAAACGATCTATCGTGATAACTCGGGAATCCTTTCTAATTTTCGAATCTCTGCGTAGCTCTTTTCCATAGATCATAGCTGGGGAAGTTCATTAAGTATCTATTAGGCAAGGGACATAGAAATCGACGAGAGAGTTGGGTAGGGGAAACTGGGAGTTCTGGGAGGGGGACGGGTAGGTATGGTATTCCAAAAATTCTTGAAGTGGGATATTTAAAGAGTGATATCTGGTTTCATTCGAGTTTTCTAGTAATATACTGGTTCGTGTCGCCGATGGAAGGAATTCGAGAGACGAACGGGGGCCACTTGTTGTAGTTTGTTATTCTGTGCTTTGGTTTTTCTTGCTGGAGGCTGATTCGTACATTCCCGGATGAGGTGGGCTCCGTTTGAGAGTAGTAGCATTACGAATGACAACGGCAATTCTCACCATCGATGTTTTTCCTTTCATTTTCGCCTTGATTATTTTTATCGTGATCTATAAATTTTAAAATCAGCAGGTTTTTGCTCCTTACATGATTTCTTATGGAGAAGTGACTTTGGACCCCTGGGGCGATTACCACATCTTCCAGACAACAGGATCATGACTACGCGAAGCACTTGAGCGCCCTTCTCCGCCCGTGGGAATATTTTGAAGATGCAGAAAGTTCTTCTAGACCCTTTAAAGCAATTTATTTCTTGCAAGAATTAGCTAGAGGGTTTAGGTTAAGTCAGGATTTGTATAGTGCGATGTCGAAACCACTTTTGGCGGAGGGCATTCACTTAACTACCCTCCTCGCAGAATCGCTTGAGTGCAAGATTATCTATGCTTTCGATGGGATATATAAACAGCAGGCACATCGTACCTACTTAGAAGCTGTAGAATATCTTGATGTTACCCATTCGCAAATAGGATTTGTGTTTTGCTGTCTGTTGTGGTCGTGGGTCGGAAGTGGTATACGTACAAACAATTATCAGTGTAAAATGATGACGGTACTTTCGCCTACTGCCGTCGCTTTTGTGGCGATTGTTACTGTCGTTTGGGGCTATTGCTATCCGTCAATTTATGTTTATGTTGTCATGAAAGCGTTCTTTGTATCAGGTCGAGAATATGAGATAATGATCTAAAATTTAGGGTTACAAAGACAATTAATTATACGTGCCACTGAAACTACTTATTCCATATTAAAGAAAGCTGTGCATACCCTTTCAGCAACTCTCTCATGTTGGTCATTGGCTTCCAAGTAGAGAGTCCTTCAAAAAAAGAATATCCATAAAAGGTTGCAAACACGTTACCACCTAGCGAAAGTGTTCCAACTTCAAAACATACCAGTAGCAGCGTAGATTCACCATTAACAGCACTCATGACCAACATTAATAAAACCCACAGCCGGTTGTTGGGCAACCCCTCCATTATACATCCAGAGTTCCCCCTAAATTCAATTTCTCTAGTTTCCCACAACCCAAATTCCCAGTATCTCCCTTGCGCTTTACCTAAGTTCAATAAATCGCAAGCACTTGTGGCTTCCATTTATGGCACTCTTGGAACTCTTACATTCGATGAGGAGTCATATAAATTGTTATCACAAGACCTGCAGACTTGGGGGTGATGATTTATTTGCCTTTGAATGATAAACGAGGGGAAGAGAGAACTAGGGACCCACTCCCTGGCGCTTTGAGGTATAACTTGAAGAACTATTGGGATACCGCGAAGCAAAGAGAAGCTGGGGAATGAATCAATGGTTTGATTTACAGATGTTTCTGGTAAACCACACATGGAAATCGAGTATATTGAGATTGGAAAAATCAAGCGACCAATGATCACGGATTTCAACTTGAAAGTCGTTTGTGAGAATCTGAATCTTTATAGATCGCAAGCCATTGAACTGGAAAAGCACAAGGCTACCTCGATCTTCAATATTCAACAAATAATGAGCAAGATTGTGAACCTCAATCCATCAGACCTACGTCAGGGAATTGTCGCACAATTCAGTCCTTCGCCACACTTAAGCGACACTGTAGGAATCGAAATTGAGCTCGATCGTATCTCGACAGGATAGGGGATTATAGAACTTTCCTGTTGGTTTTAGAGCCTCAATGTTTTATTCCTCAAAGGGATGAAGGGTATTAAATGAAAACCAGCATCGTAGCAAATCCGATTCCGGCCATGGGGAATGAACTCCATATCGATACTTTAAAATTCGGAATACAAGATTTTTTCATCCAGCTATAAGGTTACCGACACCCATTGCTGAATTGTGATACTCCTGCTTGTACGACCCATTGGCACTAACAAGCCCTATCTGATATTGTCACCTAACGTGTAGGCAAGAACATCAACCACAAATCCCAACACGCCTTGTCCAATTCCTAATCAAATCTCAACACCTGCGGCGGTAATCACCCTTTCAATCTCTCCATGGATTTTCGACTTCGACGTAAGTACAATTTCGAAGTGACGTGATAGCTTTGTAGTAGTTGTATTGATCGTGATGATAAGATTTCGATACCGTGTTCCGAGAAAGATGTGGAGCAATTCTATGATGGTAATATATGATTCAAATATGCTGCATCCGTTGATGAATACTTCTCATAAGCCAAAAGTTCGATTTGAAATCCACGAAAGAGCTGTATAGACTACTAGATAGGTACATCAATTTTGCCAGACTGCTGAGCTTCAAAAGTAGAATGCAAAACTTTCTTCGACCGGTTGAGATTGATACTTACAACTGGTCCCTACCTATGATTGTAATAAATGAACAGCAGATGGGAAGAACTTGTCAATAATTGGAGTTTTGCGCCTAACGGCTTTCGAGGAGCTCTTAGGGAAATACACATATTCGTTCCTAATTTATAGTAACTGGATACCGTCGAGGCAAGGCAACCTTGAAGTTAGTATATTCAAGAGCGTTCTTCAATTAGATAAAGTAGGAGTGAATTCCATATGTCTCTACACTTTTACTGGAAGTGACATTCACAATTGAATGTTCTTAAACCTTAAACACGGGCAAGGAATATTATGGTCATGTGACTTTAATCTGATTGGTCAACCAAAATTTTGAAAATTCAGTTTGTGGGCTCGGTAAACCCTAACTTTTGTTTCCACGGCCTCTGCAGCAACTTCGATATTTTCACGACGACGAGACGCCCGACAACCACAATCGACAACCACCCGACCCTTACTCAAAATGGTATGCGACAAATTCTTTGGGGAGATGTTGACGTTTCAATTTATGAAAGAAAGATGGCTAACGGATCATCGCGATTAGTCGTCCGGAAAAGTAAAGACTGGCCAACTTTGGTCCAAGAACAAGGCGGACCTCGCAAAGCAACTTGGAGAGTTGAAGACTGAGCTCGGTCAATTGAGAACTCAGAAGATTGCTGGAGGATCTGCTGCTAAGCTCACCAAGATGTGCGTACCTTGATTACAATCGTCACTCTTTCGACCTGCCGAAATTTGGATGAGAATTTGCAAGATACAAGATCATTAAGATGGATGCTAACGAAATCTTCCTTATAGCCACGACGTCCGAAAGTCAATTGCCAAGGTTCTCACAGTCATTAACGCCAACCAACGCGCACAACTCCGTCTCTTCTACAAGGGAAAGAAGTACCTTCCTCTCGATCTCCGAGCCAAGCAAACTCGTGCCATCCGTAGACGTCTCAGCAAGCACGAGAAGGAGTTGCAGTTGGAGAAGACAAAGAAGAGATCGATGCACTTCCCACAAAGAAAGTTCGCTGTTAAGGTATGCGATTACACTGGCCCTGAGTCAATATCTTCCGAGAGCATGAAGATAGTGGAGGGATATTGATGAAAGATTTTGGATTATGATGCTAACTTTACAATAGGCGGAGGCTTAGATTTTCTGGACGTAGGTGTTTATGATTGTGAGGATGGCTGGCATGGTGCCTTTTGCCTGGTTTGTTTTCGCACGGGTCACGGTGTATCATCGAAAATAGCATGGCTAGTAAAAAAGCCTTTTCCAATAAATCAAACGACTTGAGCAAAACAACAAACGGGTCCTTTGGATTTGGTGTGATATTTTGTGCGAGCGGTTACGCATGGTTCCGAAATCGAAGGAGGGTTCGAGACTTCTATGGCCATTATACCCAGGAACTTGCGAACGTCGATATTAGGGAGAGCTACGAACGATTGCAGCAGTGATTTCGAACAAGCTGTTATATTTCACAATATGCTGTGGCTCGTGCTTGAAATTTTGGTACTGGTTGGCACATTCTACCGCAACCTGAAAATCCCCATGAAGAAGCCAATGGACACGATTATGCCATTCTATGTTGATTTTCCCTTGTACCATTTGCCAGATTATGTCGTCATAATGAAACCGGTATTATTTCATTCTTACCCTTGCACTCAACTCCAGCATCTGCCTATTGATTCCAATCATGATCAAATGTACTACCTAAATTTCCATATATCACAATGTTCCAGACCACACATTTTCATCTCAATACCCCAATTCCCATTCATGGCTCGTATTCCAGTTTCAAACATACATGCATTCTCCACCCTCAGCACTTTGATTAAGTTCACCTCCATCATTTTCAGTGACTAGAAAGCTCTTCTATATGTTGCTACTCTAATCTCCCTTTCTTCCTTATCCCTATCATTCATCTGCGTTCTCTTCTTGTACTCACCGGTACATGCATATCGAAAGTTCAAAAAATATGAACAAAAATCTCCATTCGCTATTTTTCACCCCACCGCATCTTTTCTGACTTCTCGAAAACAAAAACACCTCAGCATCTTCGAATCCTTCTCTACCCCATTATTGATCATCCAACCTCTCGCTGCATGTTCGCTAATTGCTTGGATATTGTACTTCCCTTCCCTTTCTTTTTCATTCTCATACCCTTCCTCATTTTCATACTCTTTTTCATCCCCATACTCACCCACTCCTCGCATTGTGGTTGAAGATTTTTCTACTTTTCTGTACTTCAAGTACTATGCCGTGTCTCTTTCTTTATTCTTAATTATCTGTTTTTTTTCTCTCTTTCTCTCCTCTCTCTCCTCTCTCCATACGTAGATATCGCATAACAGCTCCAAAACAACTTCATAGTTGTACTTAGTTGTAATTGTAATCACAGCATTATACATTCAGAATAGATCTTCTATCTATGATGCATTGCATATTGTGATGTGATATGATATGATGGATGTTGTGATGTGGTTTGATGTGATATAATTTGCAAGCTCGGTGATACTGCTGCTAGTAGTGGTGGTGGTACTGTTGGTGAACAATACTAGTGCTAGTAGTGCTGCTAGTGTCGACATTGCTAGTTTTGAGCTCCGGTCATCTTATCTTATATATCATGGTAATTATAATGGATGAGATGGATCACAATGGATGAGGTGAGTTGAGATGAGGTGAGGTGGGATATCAATGAGTTGAGTTGAGATATCGATGAGCTAAGTTGAGTTGAAAGCTCTGGATAAACTACTTGGTACTATATAGGTACCTAGGTAGATAAATATACAACTAAGTAAAATGGTATTAGAGTGAGCTGGATGTATCGTGGAATTATGGATTATCTTGTAGATGGTGGATGAATAGAAAGATGAATAAACGCAAAGAGAAAGGGTAAAACAAAATAGGATAGGTCCGGACTTCTGTTTCATAAACCTACAGCATATCATAATATATCATAGAAAAATCAATAATAACCGAGATCTAAAGGAATCTCAAATCACAAACTCATTGTCCCCTACTCTTTGCCATATCAAAGTTGATTTCACCAAGACATCTCTCTACTGTCATACTTCCCAAGATATCCTCTCCCTTCCTCACTCTCTAATCCAAACTTCACCAATCTCAATCTCAATCTCAATCTCAATCTATAATAACATCCATCATTAAAATTCAAATAAGGTATCAATCACTAACTACCAGTCTGCCGGGTAGGCATCTACTTATTTACTAAAGACTTTTTGGTATCCCCTCCCATATTCAATTCCCATTCTCCACTCCCTAGTTTTCTCCCACCATTCCATGTTCCTACGCTACCATTCATATAATCCATCCATCCATCTATCCAGGTAAACGCTTGATTTGCCTTAATTTCCAGCCACCCATTCGCAGTCGCATTTATGTACCAGGTATTCTCAAACTTTGATATCCACCCATATCTACTTCGCATAATATTCATCGCTGGCATGATAATCCATCGTACCGTCTGGCTCACCAGTATCAAATCGCACCCTGCCCCATTTCCCATGATTCATGATTCGTAAATCATGATCTTTGTTTCTCGTAGAATCATTACAGTAAGTACTACAAAAGCTCCATTCTATATTTCCCATTCCTCACCACCCGTATCCACTCATCCCACCCCATCCCTAATCCCTATTATCTTGCCCCATATTCCTAATACTATGTCCATCAAAACTATCCCCTGCCAAACTCTCTGTAACTTCACTATTTCCCTCCTCTCCATCCCCACCGCCTCCACTGCTTCCCTCGCCAGCCTTCCTCTTCTTCCTCTCATGCATCTCCGCATGTCTCTTTAACTGATCCAATCGATGAAAAGTCTTTGGACAATCCGGACATTCATAATGACCCCTCTCCCCATGTGTCTTTCTATGTTTTGCCAAATTTGATGATTCGCTAAAGGTCTTTTTGCAAATAGAACATTCTAGAGGTTTTTCATGGGTATGTATACGCTCGTGGACTGTGCATGCGCTTTGTTGAGGAAAGGATTTGGGGCAATATCTGCATTTCCATGGCTTTTCACCAGTGTGGAGACGGTAATGTTGTTTCAAGGATTGTGCTGCTGCAAATGTTTTTCCGCATCCTGGAAAATCGCACGTGCATTCTTTGACTATTTCGATTTGGTCAGTATTCTACAGGTAAGAGAAGCATCAGGAAACACCTTACATCCAGTATGACTCGCCATATGTCTTTCAAGTTTTCCTCTCTGAGAGAATCCTTCCTTATCACCCATTTTTGCTTTTCGAGAACAACCTTGCCACTTACAAAAGTAACCGGAAGTTTTGTTCAAAATAGATAAGTGAACTTCCTTGACATGAGTTTGAAGATCATTTTCGGAAGTAAATACTTGACCGCAAGCATGACCATCGGCTGCCCACTTGCAAGATAAATGATTAGTTAATTCTGACTCATTGTTCTTGGCTGCTGGAGAAGTCTCTCCTTTCGTCTTTTCTTCCAATTTTGCCTCTATTGGCACAGGTATACTTGAAAGATCAATCTCTTCGACAGGAGTCATTGGAATTGGTAAATTGTGATCATGGTTCAAATGATTGAAGAATTGATTTGGATCTTGATATAAAGTGTTGCAAGAATCAACTTGACACTGTAGTTGTCCTTGTAGAGGTATGGCATGCATTTGATCAATGTGATTGTGAAGCATTGAAGGATCACAATACATCTCTTCGGTAGGACATCCTGGAGCAGGACATTGAAATCCGTTTATACTCTCCTCGAATGTAAAGCCATGATTTATCTGTAAGTGATCTAAAGGATTCGAGTTGAGTGGTGCTTGACAAGATGTAGAAGGCATTGGACAATTGAATGTAAACTGCGGATCAATATGTTCCTGATGAAAATGTCTATGCCATTCAAATTGATCATGCATTGGCTGTCCACAGTCCAACCAGTTACAACTGAACATCTCCAATCCATCACCAAAACGCATTCCAGTACCATTGAGCGAGGAACCAGACATATTATCTGTGAGTTGCTGCATAGGAAGTCCAGGTGTTTGTAAGGATGTCATATCCGAGTAAGGTGTTTCCGTATTCATGACTAGAGAAGGTGTAGTTGGTACAGGAGAAGGTGAGATCTCTTGCGGAGCTTGATTGTTTCGTAATGTCGATGGCGCAAAAGATTGAATTCTGGAAGGTCGTTGCTGCTCCGTTGACATGATTGCAGGAAAGTTATCCCAATTTTGATACATCCTATCAGAAGGTAAATTATCACCAACAACTGAACATCTTCTGCTGAGGGCACCATCTTTAGTGCAAGGTTCTGTATAGACAGGCTGTTCACACTCTGGTGAAGTGCAGACGGGTTGTTCGCACTCCTGAGAGGTACAAGCAATAACAACATCATTTTCACCACAATCTGACTCGGCACACAGCGAACCACTTGGACAAGAACTACAACACTCGCTAGTTGTATCAACTTCAGGTGCTTTTGGTATTGTATGCACGAACTGGTTTGTAGTAGGTGATTCATTGACTCTTTGTCGCTTTCTAGGTGACTGCTCTGTATAATTTGGAAGTGAGTGGGCGCCAGATCTCAAATTCGAATATCCTTGATGTGTATTCTGCAGAGAAGAAAATGGTTGCGACAGATCCATTGTTTGATGGTAAATGTATGGTTGATATGATTGCGATGGTAGATTTAACTGCTGCGCGAAATCTTGAGTTTTCCAAACCTCATCTTGAGCCATTCCGCCATGATTATATGATTGAGCAGGAGTTGACATCGATGCGGCGTAATGTGGATCTAGAGGAAAGTTTATCGCGCCAGGTTGCTGCATGGGGAAATATTGTTGGTTGTACTCGTTATACGACATGTTTTGGAATTGCTTTAGGGCAGCCTCTTGATCCGGAGGAGATCGCTCCATGGTTGCAAGCTTTACGGTTACTTGCTTTGCATGCGAGTTGTATGGCAGTAGAGCGAGTGCGCACGACGAAGAAAAGAAGGAAAGAAGAGTCGAGTTATTGCCCGAATAGCAAGAATCAATAGATATAGAGAATATGATTGGAATCTCGAAGCGTCGTTTGAGCCAACCTGCGATCCTTTTCTATCCAAATCCAAATGTTTAAGAAAAGCGGAAATTAATAAGGTAAATGGAAAGATTTACCGTGGGGTAAATTGTGGTATTTGGTGTGGTGTATGGTGTATGATGTATGATGGATCCGACGAAAAGGGAGAGTTTGGGTTTGAAGCAAAGCAAAGCAAATCAGAAAAGGGTATATGAGTGTGTGAGTGTGTGGTGCAATAGCTGGGTAGGTAAATTGAAGGTGAAGGTGAAGGTGAAAAAGGTATCCAACAAGGTGTTTTTGAAAGATCTTTCCCTTTCTCAACCACACGAACTTTAATAAATGATTATGTGGTTTATTATTATTTACTCGTAAATCAAATCAAATGTCAAACATAAAACATGTGATTTATTGATGAAAGAAGAAGGAAGACTATCAGATATGACCCTTCAAGTCCTTTGGTTTATTAGTATTTTGATGTCGATAACTTTATATTGACCGCCGTCATCATCTATAAAAAAATGAATTTCCCCGTTTGACCGTTTTTTTTGACCATAGAGATTCCTCGATGACTAATAGTGAATCTTGATTGGGTTCGATTTATGATCGGAATTATTTATAGCCAATCATAAATCATGATTGGGTTCAATTCACCATCAACATTATTTTCAACCAATGATAAATCTTGATTGGATCAATTTTCCCCGCCTTATGCTTCCCATGATCCTTATCGATAAGACTTATTACATAAGGTTTCCTATTTCAGCTTCGAGTCTAGGTATTGCAAAAGTCCAGAGAAGTTTCATGAATTAACGAGAGAGGTATAAGATAAAATACATTTTTATATCTAGATATATACCTACTCGGTAGGTAAGCAGTTAGGTAGAAAACTCATCTGAAGCTTCTCGAACGTTATCATCTGTCAACATGGCATAATATGATATTCCATTGTCTCTAATAATTCAATAACTACGTTCTCTCAACCCGGACCACCCATCATCCAATTCCCCATCTTATCCAATGACAACACAGCCTCACTCTTGGCCCTGGTGGTACTATATCATTACCTTCGAACTTCACCTCTTCTACCACACTCCACGATTCAACTTTCTCCAATACCACATACCTCTCCTCCACACCATACCATCACAACCAATAATTCCACCCGTCCGTCATCCTCCCCTTACCAGAACTACTTCGCGCAAACATATTTCGACTACGACTTTCTCATCGCGAGATCACAACGTTGATATTGATACCGACACTATCTTTGAATGCGACGGGGATTATTATTCTGATTTGGAGAGAGCAAGAAACCGAATATCATCATTATCACCAGATTACAGCTACGAGAAACCGTTGTACGAATCCGAATCCTTACGAAATCTCTCGCATTCTTCAGATCCTTACCAGAGATCAGAATTCTTGGATTTTTCGGAATACCGTCTGTTCAACCCACTCCCACTTCATCGCAATCCCTATCGATATCGAAATCTCGCACATTCACACCCCCCACAGCCACCCTCCAAGTTTTACAATTACGGAGCTATTTTGTACAATTCCAATCGCGACACTATTTTCGAAGATCCTGATGAAATAGTGTATTGTCCAGTGTACCCTCTCACCCGTCCACCTCCACTGCCTCTCAATCGCAATCGCAATCGAGGATATTCACACCCTCTTCGTTACTTGTAGATCATTCGAGAACTTCTCCATTCGCGCTTCGATCATACCTATCAAACAATTGAACCCCTCATTCACAGCATCCTAGCACTCCCCCATATCTACACCCCTCATCCCCACAAAAATGGGCAACTGCTGCAGTACCTCTTCAGACCCCTCCCCCTTCGATCAACCCGGCCGCACTCTCTCCTCCGCACCCCCTAAACCCGCCCCCTCAAAATCTACGCTCCCTCCCTCCGTTTCCGCTTCCGCCTCCACCGTTCCCCGTACCTACACCGTCGGTGGTCCCGCACGAACTCTCGGCTCTGGATCATCGGGCACACAAGAAGATGCCAGGAGGAAAGCTGCTGAGGCTGCAGAGGTAGTTTTTCCACTCATCTCCCCCCTTTAATTCAGAAATTCTCATCTCCAACTCAAATTTCACATTTCTTATCCCACACCCCCAATTCCGACCAAATCTGCGCCAAGCTAACCCAACCCCCCTCTCCTCCAAATAGGCACGCCTCTCCTCCAAAAAACCCAAAGGCGCACTAGGAAAAAAACTCCAAGAAGAACAATCCAAACCCCTCGGGACAATACTTAAAAATGAAAGCACAGCAGAAAGACAAGCGAGGGATGCAGATGCCGCCGCCGAAGCTAGAGCTTTCAATTAAATTAAACAACTTAACCATCGAACAACACGAAGCGGAATTGAATCATATGGCGCAAGAGAAAGAGGAGAACGGCAATAGATGATGAAGGAGAAGTGAGATACGGGAATATTTTTATTTGGAGAAGTGGAGTTATTTTTAATTTTTGAAAGCTTTGGGTAGAGGTGTTTGGATAATGGATAGGTACCCATTTTAATATATCCCATCTTTTCTTCATGTTTTTTTTTTCGGGCTCCATCATATGGGATAGATTAGGAGTACCGGGCAATTTTTCTTGGATACGTAATTCTAAACTTCCCAACCTTTACGAATAGAGGAGTTCATTCTAGAAAGAAGGAGAAGAGGATGATCAGGTAGTAGAAGCAGCAGAGACATCATCTTGGAATAGGATATTAGGTGAAGCGAAGATAGGAAAAAGAGTTCAACACTTCAACACTTCAGCCATTTGTCAATATTACAATTAAGCACAAAGAAACATATGTATGTACTGATAGAATAGTTGATTTGTATTACAGCCAAGTGACTACTCCTCCCAACCCATATATATAAATACTTCCATCCCAACCATTTTTTCATCCCAGGCTCCGCCTAAGTAACAGTATATCTTCCACCAACTGGTGCTCTGCCCTCTGCATCCGCCGCCGCCATCGTGCCCTCCTTCAACAACCTCATCAACTCCCTCATGGCATTTGTAACCACCACCTCTGTATCTCCCTCAACTAAAATATACAATTTGGGATCCGCCTGGACCTCTTTCCCAGCCGGATAGAAGCTTCCCTTGGTCGTAATACTAGTACCAGTCGCTTCCAAAATCTTCGCCACATTAGTTCGATTCGTAACTGCCCATCTAGCTTTCTGTGGGAAATCATTAATTTCCAATGTTGCATGGAAAGCGCCTGCGTCAGGTCCTTTATTATCAATTGGGACGCCGGAACGGAGCTGCCCTGTTTTGTTAAGACGTGCATTAATAGCGTCGATAGCTGATGTAACTTTATCAAGTTTGGAGCCGGTAGTAGCTGCAGGTTCGGTGCGATGAACTTTGATATCACCATCGAGATCGATACCTTTAGGTACACCAAGCAATTTTGGTGGAGCAGTAGAAGCAGCAGGCTGAACGACTGATGCAGCTTTGAGAAGAACATCATCATCCTTCTCTTCTTTCTCTTCCTCGTCATCTTCCCCACTAATTTTGTGTATCTTACGTTCACGAGCTTTAGTAGCTTCGCGCTCAGCATCAAAACGTTCCAGACCTTTTCCACCGAATCCTGAACTCTCCTTTTTAGCACCACTTTTGACTTTATCCTTGTATGATTTCCTCATCTCATTAAGCCTATCGGGTACCTCCTGTCCAGATTGTTCAAGAGCTTTCGCGATACCTACCGAATACTGTTCTTGCTCTTCTGTTATGAAAGTGACAGCAGTTCCAGTATTACCAGCTCTACCAGTTCGACCAGCTCTGTGGACATAGTCTTCCAAATGATTGGGTGCATCAAAATTGACAACGAGCTTAAGTTGCTTGACGTCAAGACCTCGAGCAGCTACTGATGTAGCAATCATAATAGGAACCACACCGGCTTTGAAATCATCAATTGTAGAATCGCGATCAACTTGATCCTTTCCACCATGAATAGACATACATGGATAACCTTTTCTCATCAGGTCCTTCAACAAGTCATCAGCTTTCTCTTGTCGATCAACAAAGATTAGTGTTCGAGCATCTTCATCTGTATTGTAAAGTTCTCCAAGAAGTTCCAAAAGTCTGTGAAACTTCTCTTTTTCTTCTCGCACTTCGACGATTTGTGTGATTTCAGGTGCAACAACACTTCTTCCACCAACAACAATCTCTACTGGTGACTGAAGTGTCTTCTTAGCCAGTGCATCCATAATTCGAGGCATAGTAGCTGAAAAAAGAATGGTTTGTCTATTGGGGCGAATATTGTTAAAAACTTTCATAACTTGAGGTTCAAAGCCCATATCAAACATGCGGTCAGCTTCGTCTAGAACAACATATGTGACACGTTGCAGATTCGTGACTCTACCGGAGTTTGCCGCCAACAGTTCGATCATTCTTCCAGGGGTACAAACAATTATTTCAGCGCCCCTTTTGAGATCTGCGATTTGGTCTTTGATGATAGCACCTCCGTACGCGCAAACCGCACGAAGTCCCATTGCTTTCAAGAAAGGTTTACATTCTTTATGAATTTGTGTTGCCAATTCTCGCGTAGGAGTCATGATTAGACCAATAGGCCCATCAGAACCTTTCAAAGGTCGTTGATCTCGAATATGACGGAACATGGGTAGCAAGAAAGCGATGGTTTTACCCGATCCTGTCTTGGCCACTCCAATAACATCCCGGCCAGACATAATTGCAGGAATAGCTTGCATTTGAATAGATGTAGGTCTTTCATAGCCTAGCTTTGTTATAACGTCCAGAGACTTCACGTCAAGACCGCATTGAGACCACTTTTGTACAGGCTTGGGAACATCCTTACCAGCTACTTTAATACCATCGAGTTCGAGTCGTAAATCAGCAATTTCAGCTTCCGTCATCTCTGCAAGTTCTGTTGGTTCGGTGTAAAAGTTTTTTCGGAATGGTGGAAGATCCAAAGCACTATAATTGATAGTTGGAATGTCCTTCTTCTTCCTTGCTTTATTTGCAATTGCAAGAATTTCATCAGGATCCGCGTCCAAGGCTTTTAGGTCCACATCATCATCTCCGAATAAAGGTTCCGGTTCTTGTGGTTGACTCTTGATATTATCTTTGATAAAAGTTGCATTGTTCTTCGGTACTGAAAAAGGATCTCCCATTTCTTCCATAAAAGCATCCAATGGGTCAATTTCTTCGTCTTCATCCATAGCGGTAGGATCGGCTTGAGGGGCTTCCTCCATTTGGACATCGCCATTTGTATGCGGTTGAGCTTCGGCTTCTTGTAATCTTTCTTCACGCTTTTCTGCCGCAGCTCTAGCAGCTGCTGCCGCCTCTTCTTCCGTACCGGCAGCTTCCAAATCAGCGTCATCGTCATCATCTTGTTCCTCAACACCGTTAGCGAGCGCAGCATCATCTTCCTCGGAGTTTGCCATTGGTAGGGTTGGTAGCTTTTCTAATTTCTTTCTTGACCCTTCATCTTCATCAAAATCCAAGGCACGTTTCTGAGATGTCTTTTCATTGTCGGTAACTTTTGCTCCAAGTCCAAAAACACTGAGGTTTCCCCTTGTTTTAGGTAACGCAGATGCTATAATCAAACCAATTAGCTGGATCATCATGTAAGAGTATTATTTTTGCTTACCTTTTGAGGTGCTGCTGAAAGCTGTTGGCTTTTTGTCAGCTTGTAATCCTTTGACCGTAGAAGTTAAGGTGGCGGACGCTTTAGACAATTCCTTTAATGGTAAATCTTTCCCAAGAGTAGTTGCACTACTCGAGCTAGCCACTGCCTTTTTAGCTATTGCCTTCGGATCAAATTTCCCAGCATAATTCGTTGGAGGTGCGAGATCGCCTGATGTCGCAGGAGTTGCGGGAGAGTTTGGCGAGGTTAGGGATGGAGATCCATTGGCCTTTTGATCTATAGCATCAAGTAACTTTCGAGTCCCACCCGCTGCCAACTCTTTCTCCTTACGCTCCTTGTCTTCGGCCATCTTCTTCTTCCATGCTTCCAATTTTGCTAGACGTTCTGCTTTCTTCTGTTCCTCGGTTTGCACTGCGGGTGTCGATGCTTTCGGAGCCTGCGATGCTAAATTAGTAATCGAACTTTTGTGATAGAAACCAGAACAACTCACATCATTAACTTTTGCACCAACATCTGATCTAGGAGTTTGTCCGCGGTTTTCGTCTCCTTTGCTACGGGACCATGAGTCAGTAGAATCCTCGCGGCGTCTTCGAGCCCTATCATCATAAGAATCGTCTCGCCTGTCACGGTAATCTCGTTCCCGACTTCTACGTCGTCTCCTATCCGGTGATCGTTCCCTATCGACATAGCTTCTGCGATCTCGAGATCTATCACGGCGACCTGATCTATGGTAATCATCATGTAGTCTCCCTACTGAACGATCTCTTCTACGAGTTATATCTCGATCCCGTTCGCGACGCTGATGTTCGTTAGTATCTTGTGACTGAGGCACGGGTCTAAAGGTAAGAATTCTCACGTCAGGACTTCGAGAACGCCTCTGTCCTCTGACATCATCTCTTCTATCTCGATCGCGTCGGCCATTGTCATCCCTTCGGCTTCGTCTCGATGAGTGGTGGCTTCCTGTTGGCGATGGTGAGCGAGAATCCCTGTGCCGAGCCATTCTTTGCCCAAGTAATCGATGGTATTTCGATGGGAAGAAATACTTTTAGGCAACGATGAAATGGTAGGAAATAGATTTATTCCGTCCAAGTTCCAGTCTATAACTTCAGACTGGGTAGATCAAGAAGACTTGAAGTTGATAATACTTGACGTTTATTTATTGTAGAGTGGTCGTGATTACTTTTTCCACGAATCTACTCCGTGTTTAATGTCGTTAACAATCTGCCCCTTGCCAAAAAATATTTAAGGATACCTTGGTCTGTTCAGTCTGCCGTACTCTGGACGCGCACGGGCTTTTGAAGCTTTACGGGCCCTAGCGTGTTTAGACGAATAGAGGGAAGGAGCTGGATGACTTCAATCGTAATATTTCGTTCCTATCGTTCTCATCCAAAATCTCTACTCCGTACACTCCAACCACCTCGCTCGTGAGACATCTGGTCACTGTTTAAGCCATCATGTTGTCCAATGTTAGTCGCGCAGCTATTAAAAGAATTGGCGGATCTAATCTATCAACAAATCGACTTCTTGCTACCGTTTGCCAGTTACAACGCGTTGAAGGTCAACACAATGTCGAATCTACCTTGAAAGCTTCCTCAGCTTCTTTCTTGGCTCGCCGATTGTATGCTACTGCGACTAAAGCTACCCAAACCAAAACTGTCATAGAGAAGAAGCCAGTTGCGAAAAAGGCGCCTGCGAAGAAATCTACCACTGCTGCTAAGCCTGCCGTCAGAAAGTCTACCAAGACGATCGCCAAAAAAACCGCGAAGCCAGTTAAAAAGCCAGTAAAGAAACCAGCAAAGAAAACAGTTGCGAAGAAGCCAGGACCAAAGCCCAAGAAGCAATTGACCGACTCACAAAAGTTAAAATTGAAGTTAAAGGAATTGAAGGCCATTGCGTTCCTTAAAGAAGCTCCAAAACAAATTCCAGATACTTCCTATAGCGTATTGTTTATAGAGTTGGTTAAGAAAGGAACTCCTGTCGTTGATGCGGCCAAGGAGGCATCAGAGAAATACAAATCGGCATCGACAGCAGAATTAGAGGTAAATAATTTATATTTTCTTTTGATAAAGCCATGCTAATCATATTACAGCGACTTGAACAGACTGCGAAGGAGAACAAGGCTGTCAATTCACGCAACTACAAGAACTGGGTTGAGAGTCATACTCCAGCGGAGATTCGCACGGCGAATTATGCACGTCATCACATTCGAAGATTGACCAACAGATCTGCTAGCCCGAGAATCATTAAAGATGATCGACTGGTAAAGAATGTTACCTCATCTTTGTTCTTATTCATGAAAGAGAGATATTCATCAGGCGATTTTGCTAGTCTCAGTATTGCTGAATCTTCAAAGCAGATTGCACAAGAATACAAGTCTTTGTCGCCTGAGCAACGCAAGGTAAGCTACAATATTCATCTCCACTCATTCAATATCCCCCTAACACGTCAATAGCCTTTTGAGGACGCTGCTGTAGCAGATCAAGAGAGATACGTCCAAGAGTACAGAACAGTTTACGGAGAGGAACCCAAGGTTGCTCTCAAGGCTCAAGCTCAAGCTCAAGCATAGATACTCTCTGGTTTTCAGCCTCGAATTTCTCTCTCGCTTTGACTTACGTTCTTGACAATTAAGCCATGGTTTGAACCATCCGCTATGAAACTGTTATTTACAGAAGCTTGCGTCATGAATATGGAGTCAATACTTTCTTGTACCAAATATGAATGCGAAAGTTGAGGTGCTCATGTTTAAGAATGATTTTTGTCCCTAGTTTCATTATTTTTGTCTGCAGATATCCCCTGCTTTGAACGCTAGTGATGACAAAAAGAACTATGATTTTACGATTCCAAAGGTGTTAAATGGGAGAACGGCGAGTTCATGATGAGGATCAGATACCCATTTCAATTTAGGGTTCTTCTACTGAACGGTGTTTTGTATGTTTCACGAATACAACATGAATGAAAATCATATCCATGCACCCAAATATTCCACTTCGTTTCATCCCTACAAGAGTCCAGCAGACCCACTTACCCCTCCATATTCAGCCTCAGACCCCTCATCCCACTCATCTCATTGCATCACCCCCGCATTCTAAGCGAAAAATGGAGCTCTCATGCATGAGTCCCTTGCATCTTCTGAGTTTACTTTGCGATATCTTCTTCTCCACTTTTACCTTTGCCTCTTTGGAACTACATCTTGTTCAAGTTGGATTTTTAGTTCCTCTTCCACTACCGTTATTGTGACATCCATCTTCTTCCTCCCGAATCCTCGTCACCATATTAGCATCTCGTAAACATTCCTCGCTTGATCACTGCCGAGACCTCGAACCGTTACGCTTGATTGCAATATACTGTATTACCTTGACTTATTTTACAGTTCATTTCATCACCTCTTCCTTTTCGTTCAATAACTCAACAATCCCGAACTCTAAAATCAAAATTGCGAGTCCGATGGCAGACTTTCACTTAGATGGAATAGAATATACCGACGAATCTATAACTCATCACCACGAATCATCATCCTCATCTTATTCCCCTGAACCAAACTAAGTCCAAGAACCCCTCATTGACAAAATTATACACATAGGAAGTCATGCTATCAACAACTTTTCTTACATGCGAATCCAAACAGGCCCAAATATTTCTCGTATTATCCCCAATGAATCATTCTTCGATTTATCTATATATCATTCATTCACATCACTCATCCACATCATGCATACCCTCCCTTTATTCCCAGAATAAAAAGTTTGACCATTACCACTAACTAGTACCCATTTATACACATACACAACATCCAGAGCAAAATTTCTCTCCCTCTTCTCTCTATTCCTCCTCTCTTTCCCATATCTCCCTCTTTTCTGCTCAAATTCATCCTCATCCCCGCCTTTCCAAACTCGTCTAAATCACGCAATATAGACCCTTCCTCTTGTTTCCTCTCGTTTCCTTACCCTTCCTATCTATTCCCCATCACTCCCTCAGAGTCCTAAACAATAAATTCCCAATTCTCCTGTGTAATTAGCAACAAATAATCAGCAATAAAAGCAATCCTAGTATCCTCCTGCATACTGCTCAACAAGTCTCCATCTCTTCATCTCCACTTACCTCCCCGAACCCAACCAAATCAAACTTCCACTCCATCACGTCAGAGAAAATAGATCAACTCTCTGTTCAATAGGAAACAATGGAGTATAATTTAAAGAACCTCACAATATCCCCTCATCCAAATACTAATCATTAAAATATCATACTTTTATTACTATATTTCCCCTTTGAAGGAAGTCCTCGGTCCTACTATATACCAAAGCACAGAACCAGAACCAGTATGTATCCATCGGTTTCTAAGACTCCCAAACTCCATCACCAGTTTTCCCCAAAGCGCACGTATACGCATATATCATATCTTCCACATCCATAGCATCCATCTCTGTTGTATCCCAGGATTGCCACACCACACCACTAATGTCCAATCACCATCAAATCTAACAACATCTTTCGAACAAAAACAGACCATCTTCATTCTAAGATCTAATTTGTATCCTCCATCTATTACTTAAATACCATTACTAGCACAAGTAAACGCACCCCCAAATGATCCAGCATTATACCCATCCACAATACTCTGAACACTCGTATAAGTTCCTGCAGTCAAAAACAGCAATCCAATCAATATAATCAAAATATTGAAACTCAATCCAACCTTACTTGTCTTGCTGATCCATCTCGCCCCGTGATCTACACGTCTCATTCTAATATATGCTACACCCCAGAAAATAAATCCAAAAAAGGAATCGAAAAGGGACGACATCAAAGATAGAAGGTCGGAGAAGAATGGAATAACTTCGGCGATAATGAAGGCACCAACCCAAGTTACAGCCAAGATAGCAATCCAGACTACCCAGCCTTTCATGGTATTCTCATGAAGATGTCTCTTGTTGTTATGGAAAACGCGGTTGATAAGGAAGCGACCGGAGACGGAAGCATAGAGAACTCCGAGGAAAATGAGCGTTGGAATCATGAAAGAGAAGGAAATATCGACGTATAATTTCTTTCCTAAAGATCCAAAGGCTGGGGCTGTTATGTATTGGTTTCCGGTAAAAGCGTAGATGATTGAACCGACTAAACTGAAAACAATGACTTCGGCAATGGTAACAGCCCAAAGAGCTTTGGGAAAATCGGCGGGATTTTTCATCTCGGCCATGAAAGAAGGGATAGTAATTTGACCAATGAATGTGTAGGAGATGTTGAGGAAGGCATTGAAACCATTTACAAATGTTGTACCCTTAAGCATTACTGCAGTAACGGTAGGGGCACCTCCAGCAAGACCAGTGGCTGCGATGATAGAGTTAGGATCGGGGTTGTAGCCGAGAGGATGAGGTTCGATTCCGGCAAAAATGGTAGCGAGCATAACGGAGATGAAGGTAAAAATTGCGGATAATGTGGCCAACCATGATAGAGCGCTGAAGGTTCTTGGAACGGAACAAACCCAACAGATTACAGCCGCAACAACGGCAAATACTACTGTGCATTGACTGTGATTGGTGATAGTATTCAAGTATTTTGCAGTAGTCAAGACATGGAGACCCTAATTATGTTAGAAATCGTAAAAAGCGGATTTGATGATTCTTACCTGAATAAAGGTATTATTCAAAAGAAACATGATAGCAGTAGCATGCCATGCCCATCTTCCACCAAAAAGCATTTGTCCAACATCACAAACATCTCTAAGTTCTGGATGACGCATACAGAATTCCCATAAAACGAGGGATGTATAGAGGACCAAGAATGCGACAACCGCAGTCAAAATGAGACCTGGTACAAGTCCTAAAACCGAGTAAGACCATGGGAAGGACATAATTGCCAAACAGATGTATTCTGAAAAAAGAAGAGCCGCAGTCTATTACGAGTTAGCATCCATACAGAGAATGGAACCGAGGATATTATGTATTACCTTTTGCCAACTGCAACTACGATATTTAATAGCAGAACCTGCTTCGGCTTCGATCTGCTGGCTCAAAAGATCCTTTCCACTGTCCCCGCTGAGACTTGATGCATCAGCATCTAGACGAAGATGTGGCAAAACTGGACCAATTCTTGGACCAATGGTTACGGGACCAAATCCCCATGTACTGCGCCAACTGACTTTTTTGTATTCCGTGGTAGGAGATTGATCTTCGCTAATATATTCTGCTCTAGATTTATCGTTGACATCGTTATTTGAATTGTTTCCTGAAGACATGACTGGGGATTCTTGATTTATCGCCATTTTCTCGATGGAAAACTATTTAATGAAGTCAGAACCATATTCCTATAAATTTATGACAGAAAATCCATAAGTTGTACACTTTCGCGAGTAGGTATTACGCCATGATGAGGAATGAGTACTTACTGAACTATTGGTGAATAGTGAATTGGGTGAAGTGTAATAATCCGCGCAAACCACATTAATGGCGGTATTGATTGATCTTGATTGAAATGATCAGATTGAGGAGTACAGCCGCGAAGTGCTATCTCTTGTATATGGATTGTTGAGGATTTGAAGTTCTTGGTTGTGTGAGATGTTTAAGAGATGAATGGAAATCATATGATGAATAAGAGAAGGGAAAAATGGATTACTCTTTCGAATCCTCCTCATCAATGTGCGAAAAACTAAGAAGATGGTTCCTGATAGCTCGAGGCTAGAGGGGAGTTTTCTACTTAGATAAAGGCTTATCGAACTACAAGCATCCCCAGAAGACACTAATTTAGTGTGCAGCGAAAAGACATACCTAATAGTTCAAGGTATCCACATAACCTTGAAATGGGATGAAGGGGGATTGGATGAAGAGAAGAGTGAAATTTGAATATCTGACTTGCATACTAATCCTTCCATTTGCTCCTTGTTATGAGTTGAGATGGGTGGAGATGTTGTACGAATAGTTTTCTTAGTACTGTATCTTTAAATTGAAATAATTCTAACTCTCCGTAGTTATTGACATCTGCGAGTCATTAGAATCATATTCAAACATCAGGGTCTCGTTTGTTTAACAATGCTTTCTATTGGCAACATGGGTTTCAAAGATATCCAGCAGCTAGCTTCATTGTAGAGGAGCAGTTCAGATTCATATGGAGTTCACATGGAGTTCATATACCGCACGGTGCAATGCGGCACGATATGCGGTACGATGTCAATTATCAGTGCCCATTGCCCATTTCCTATTGGCAATTGCCCATGGCTCATTGCCCCGCATCAGCCTCCAAAATAAAAAATGAGATAAGCTCCGATTGACTTTCCTAGGCATATCTAGAACTATCATCTCCCGCGCAAATAAGAGATATTGGCAATTCTCATACCACATTTCCAACAATATCTCATGCAATATTGTCAGCCTTTTCTTTTTTATTCATCATACTTGGTATCTTAACTTGGTATCTCTAACAAATCCTCGTCAAGACCCTAGAATACATAGACGGGAAACAACATGCAAAGCCCCCCCCATCTTTCCGGAGTAATCCAAACAAATCAATCAATCATATTGTAATTGTAATTGTAAAACCCGGCTCGGATCAAAATCCTGGTTGGCCGATGACTTATGAGAAAAGAGGGAAAGAAGGAAGAGAGGGTGAAGGATGATCCACTCTATAGTAATGTCGAGATAAAGTGTGGCTATTTCGTCATCTTACTCACGTGATTTACGCCTCTTTTCTACATTAAGCTTAGCAATATCGGTGGCTCCGAACACCGTTGTGAAATTTTGTTCGCCTTCACTTCATTTGGTCTTCACAACGGAGGACGGGCAAAAATATGGATTTGCCATTTGGAATGCACCAATTGTTGAAATTCTGATAAAGGACACAGTATGTTGAAAGTAAGAACTGATTAATTGGAGGATTGAAGGCAACGGGCAGTTGAGAAGTCCTTGTCTAGCGCTTTCATATTCTAGCCACTGGTGCCAGACATACTTTGTGGCAGATTATTTTGCAAATCATTCCGGATAGATACAGCAGTGCAGCATACTGAACTTTCAGTAGTCAATCTGTCCATTCATCCGAGCCATCCTCCCTAATACACTTTCCGCTCTTTCTTTTGCTATTCCTCAATATCACTTTATATTGCTATATTACTCAGATTTCTTGTCACCAGCTAGTGCTTTCCAGAAATCTATTCCATTGCTCGAGCAAGCGTTCAAATGTTTTATAGCACCTCGGTCAATCTCATTTAGTTAAAAGCACCGTATGAATGTTCACTTGAACTCTTCTTTTGGCTATTCGGAGTTCTGATCAGAGGTTTGGGATTCATCAATTGTTACTACCAAATTTTCCTATCAATCATCTAGCGAGGAATGTGGAATCGATTAGGCGCACCTCAAGTGAGGCTATGCCACTATGATTGCGAGGTTGATATTACTATTCGCCTTCGACAAGTATCACAATATATCTTACGATATAATAAGGCGCTCCCGGGATCATTTGTGGAAATTGATCAATTCAAAGAACAATAGATGGTGCTCTTTTGTTGGTTGTTATTATTTTGTGTGTTCATTACTCTATCTCCAGAAAATTTCCAGTTCTCAATGTGATCAAATTTATTTGCGAGCCTCAGGATTGCAATACCATTATTTTGACAGTGCCGGCGCATCGTCGCTTACACAATATAACCTCAATTGCTACCGTTTCTCTCGTCAAATGGTGGTATTGACAAATCAGCAATCTAGCTTAACGGTTAGACACAACTCGAGGTGCGTGTGGTATCTTTGTGAGGAGCATTCGATCCTTTCGGAGTCATTGATACCGCTTAAAAGGTCAGCAGAGATTAGCGCGCCACCGGGCGCGTGAACTCTTTTGCTATTTTATTCCTTGAGCATGTTTTTTCCCTCGACAAATAGTGGAGCTGTCTGCGTGGGCGGGGAGAGGGAGGAAGTATTAATTCTTGACCAGGAGATTCACTCTCCTCGATGAATTCAAAAGCCCCACTCTAGAAATCGAGATGGTGCGCTAGCCGCCCGCCTTTCAGTTCGACACAATGCGCAAAATGTAGATCAAGATGTGTGGCTGGCAAGAAGATCAAAGAATCGCCTTTCGCATGAAGATTAGGTTGAAAAGAAAATCGTCAAAAGCCGCACATTCTTCATAAGCCATGTTTGAAGGACAAGTGTGTAATCCATTGTTGTTATGAAAGAGCCTATGTAATAGTGCGACAATGTACTTCCCGAATAGGCAACCATTATACAATCAATGCGTGATGTTTTGAGATTGTCACTTTCGGGTGGATGATTAAACTGGTTTGAAACTTCTTATATTCAAGGATATGATTGTAAAATTATGTAACTTAGTGTTAAGCAATAGAACCGAAATTTCGTAGCACGCGTAACCTCAGTGAACATGAATGGATTGCATTCTTCTTCGTAAACAATAATGCGGTCTCAATTGTATTCGCTGCTGTTCTTTTTCCTTTAGGTGACATGTTTTCTTTGTGTCTTTCCAGCTGGAAGCTGTCCATATTTCGGTTCGCGATAGTCGTAGTGTGAAGTAATCATTCTATCTAGATTGAGAGGGAGAGGGGAAGAAAATCAAGGGAGGGGAAGATGAAAGATAAATTGAAGGAGAAAGAAGAAAGGAGGGAAATAAGTTTCTTGAATAAGTTTCTTAAATGAGTTTTAATACCAATTTTTTATTTAAGAAAACAATTCGAATTCGAAATAGAAACAAAGACTACTCTCTCAAAGTCTATATGTTTAATTTTAACAAAGTATCTCAAGTTTAATAGAGAAGAGATATATCACTTAGGGCTTCCTAGTAGTCAATAGTATACGAGGACTACGAAAGATACTCAAAGACGACAATGAAAATCATAATAAGTACTACTAGTAAAAACTCATATGCGGCGATGAGAACGATGATGAGGTTTCTTTACCCCTAGTTGCTTTCCTAAGAATCCCTTTCAAACAAAAGAGGACTAACTCCTTATATAGGATTCCACAAACTCACTTCCATTGACATTAACTCTTTGACCATGCAAGTTGGTAGATCTAATTAGTGACAAGCCCGTGGAAGAATACACATTTTATAGCTTCCTAGATATAAACCTATCCCAGAAAGTAAGTGACAAGAGATACCGCACACCCTCCCACTTACCTAATCTTTCCTCTTTCCTCCCTCCTCAAACATCACTTATCGAACTCCCATACACTAAGACCAATCCAACCCATTCAAATATAAAATACCACATCTTCGCATCCAAAAGGTTTCTTTCCTTCCCCAAACACTACTATTGAGACACACAGGAATGATCGAATAGTGGACGGGTTCGATTGCTGCCACAAGCGAACACAAGCTCCCTTCCTGTGATTTTTGTACTGAGAGTATATCTGTGGTTTCTGTAAGTAGAGGAAGTGTTAAGAAATCATGACAATCAAGTTGGGAATAAACAACGATAGGAAATTTATGTAAGAATAATAAGAGTAAATGAGAAGTGATGATATTAATTCCCTCTTGGCTTTCTTGCAAACGGAAGTCAAGAGAATAGCAGATGGATAACAGACATTAGGTTTGAAACCTTGGGGATGATATAAAATTCCTACCTAAGCTATTGAGCATGAGTTGAGAAGTGTAATTTTTTCAATGCACATTAGAGGAGATATGTGATATTCATAGTGCATTTATATCACAGAAGGAGAAGGAAACAGTGGGGGTTCAAGGTGGTAGAAGATACACTAAATCGCTCCCCTCATTTCATTTCCCTCATCCCATGTTCAAAACATCACACTCACTAAGATGTATATAACACCGGTTTCCAGTCTTTCTCAGTCAGGTAAGAGTATAATGGAGAATCTGAATATCGTTCATCTTCGAGGACTGTAGATCTCGTCTCTTATGCGAGTATTATTCCCCAGATAGCTGCAACGAAAGGATAGATTCACATCTGCGAGCCTGCGGTCAGTGCGGTGGTTTGGAAGATAGAGTGAAATAATGAAATGATATAACTATCATAAAAGTACTAACAACAATGATAATAAAGTAATGATAACTACTAATAACAGCAATGATTCAAAGCTCAACATCGCGATAGAAAATCACTATCACTGCCAACCAGTATCTACCATTGTATACTTAACTCTCATCATCTTCCCCTCTATTCTCCATCTACATCACTCACCCCGCTAAAGCCACCAAGATACAAGAGAGGAACTCTCCATACCATTCTAATACATACCAATTAATCACAGCCCCGTCTCCTCGTCCGTGACTTCTGTTTCACAAATACAATACTGATGCAAAAAAAGGAGTGATATCAAGATGATCCAAGGATAGATTTATATATCTCCTCTCGAAACCTCGCGTATATTTGAGGACAATTATATACAATCAACTCTATTACCTACCCCCTTACTAGGCTCTATTCTTAAACTCTCTAAATCGAGAAACAAGTTCTCTAGCACCTACATAAACTAAACCTCCCACTCCCCGAAAGACAACAACGGCGATACATCAGCCTCCATTTGCCTCGTATTCTTGTCCGTATCCTCGCACCTCTTTCAAAGACTCCCCAAGTTTTCCATAACCTGCTGTTACATATATATATATCGGAAGGATATCCTCATACTACTCAAAAACAGCACAGTACATGCATAGGACTAAGTGACAACAAAAAGCAATAATAATAATAACAATAAACCATCATTATTATCACTAAACAATAAATGACAAGACTTCTTTCTGTATTAACTCCTCCCAAAATGGAAGTTCCATTCTTAATCAAAGTATCAAAATATCAACCTAGATTCACCCCGAAAAAAACCCCTCTGTTGGTTTGAGAAGGATACGGAAGACGTAGCACCTACGTTTTTTTAGGTCCTAAATGTCTATATTGTATTCTATCTAAAGAGCTAGCTGTATACACGAAATAATAGGCTTTATATAAGGTCTATTAGAAAGAGCTAGTCTCTTTCGCATTCGCTTAGGTTTAATACAGTGGCCATTAAATTAAAGTCATTCACCTACGTTCACATACCCTCTATCCCCAATTACCATCTCCAG
This sequence comes from Botrytis paeoniae, assembly GCA_004786145.1. Taxonomy (NCBI): domain Eukaryota; kingdom Fungi; phylum Ascomycota; class Leotiomycetes; order Helotiales; family Sclerotiniaceae; genus Botrytis; species Botrytis paeoniae. The sequence goes on from PQXI01000102.1 coordinate 137,949, forward strand.
ACCTGAAACCCTCCGCAGATCTACTGAGTTTAGCAATACAGATTAGATCTCCGAATCAAAAAAGAAGAGGTTTTTTATATACAAAGAATGAGATTACTAATCTTTCATCCCAAGCCCACTCCTATCCCTCACATCACATTTTATCCTCTTACTTGCAAGCTCTCCATCAAATGCACCTCCTAGTATAAAAAATTTTCGGACTTCTCTACTGCTACGTTAAGTACAGCTACTAAGTACTAACCAGGGTAACAGGGAGAGTACGTTCCGAGAATTATCATAGATAGGTATAGATGAATGAATGTAGATACAGAGCGATGGGTCTTCGTGGATGTGATTTCGAGTTGTGGAGGGGAGGGAAGGGGAGTGGAAAGCGGAGGAGGTGTGAGGAGAGGAAGATATAGTATTGGTGGATAGCATAGAAAAGAAAAGAATGAATAAGTGAAAAGAGAAGAATGAACAAGTAAAAGATGTCGATATCAATACTCCTGCACATCAAACCCCCCCCC